>JAJJLU010000507.1:0-35756 GCA_023807065.1 Isotricha intestinalis | reverse complement strand
TCCCCAAGCCCCAATCCCCAAAAAGTGAGAAAAATGTTTGGTTATTTTCTTTATTAATTAAAAATTTAATCAAAAATAATTAAGATAAACAATAAAAACATTAAATTATAAATAAATGATTTAAAATTTTCAAAATTTTTGGATAATTTATTCATTATCATGAAATTTAAGTTTATATTAAGGTTCAATTATTATTATTATTTTTTTATTTAAAATTTCTATAAAAATTCAATTTTTAATAATTATAATCAAGAAAGTATTTAATGATAAATTAAAACATTATACAAAAATGAAATTGTTTATTTCATTATTTTTTCTTATTCAATTTCATATGATTAAAAAAATTAAAGAATAAAAAATGGGAAATCAAAAATCAAAAAAAAAGGTTGATTTCACAGTAAGTTATTCAAATCAAAAAATTATAAAAAATATAAATGCTCCAAGTAAAATATTAAAATATTCAAAATCTTTAAGAGAGAAAACAAAAGAAATAAAATTAAATAATAAAAACTCAGAAATTGAAGAAAAAATTATAATTGGAAATAAAAATAATGAAACACAAAGAATAATTACAAATAGAAAAATAAGGAAAAAAGTTTTAATAAGAAGAAGTTTACTTCGAAAAAATATAAAACCAATAAATATAAAAGAAAATAAAGAACAAAAATTTAAAAAAGGAGATATAATTAATTTAAAAATAAATGAAAATAATAATTTAAGTGTAAGATCAAATATAAGTAATTCAAGTGAAAATTCTTCAATATCACTTTTAAATCCAAAAAAAATAATAATAAATAAATCAAATTCTATTATAGAAAAAGTTGATAAGGAAAAATATAGATATAAATTTTCTTTATTAGAAATTAATGAAAATAATAATGTTGTAAAAACAAAGAATAAAAAATCAATAGTGATAGGAAAAAAATATTCATGTCAAACATTATATAATTTACCTTCTTCATATAATCTTCCTCAATTAACAGAAAATCAAAAATTAAAAGAATCTTTTATTGAAGATATAACAAGTAATAGTACAAAAAATACAAATAATAATATTATAAATAAACAACAATTAGAAGAAGAAAATTTTGATGATTTATCAATTGATAAAATAAGAGGTTTATTTATAAAAAAACCAAAAAATTTTAAATTTATTGGAACAAAAGTAAACAATCTAAAAACAAATTTTGGAATAATAAAATGGGAAGATAATTATAAATTAATAGGTATTTTTTCAGAAAATAAAATAAATAATTTCTGTAAATTTTCAGATTGTAATTCAAATTCTCATTTTTCAGGATTTTATATAAATAATAAACCAAATGGGTATGGAATATTTAAATCAACAAAAAAATCAATGGTATTAGAAGGAGAATGGGAAAATGATAAAATAAATGGAATAGGAATTCAAATTTGGAGTGATTCATCAATATATTATGGTGAGTTTAAGGAACATAAAAAAAATGGTATTGGAACTTATAAATGGGATGATGGAACAATATATTATGGTCAATTTAATAATGATATTATTGAAGGTTATGGTATTTTTGTTTATAATGATGGGAAAAATTACGAAGGAGAAGTTTTTAATAATGATTTAAATGGTTTTGGTATATTTTCTTGGAATAATAAAAAAAAATATTTTGGGTTTTATCAAAATGGGAAAAAAGATGGTTTTGGAATATATTTAAATGATTTTTTTATTTTAAATTGTATTATTGGTTTTTGGAATAAAGGAAAAATTAATGGGCCTTTTATTAAAATTAAAAATAATATATGTTATTATGGCTTGTTTAGAAGTGGAATTAAAATTAAAAGTTTTAAATCTGGTATTATGTGCTTAAATTTTATAGAAAGTAAATATAAAAAATATTGGAATTTATTTAATATGAATACTAATCAATTAATTCATTTTATTTATAATTTGATTATGAATAATAAGAGTTAATTAAGATAATGATAATTTGTAATTCTCTATTTTAGTTTATATATATATTTTTTAAATATATTTTACTTATTTATTCATTGTTTCGAATAAACACGTATTATATATTTTAATAATTTTATGATGTTTAAAAACGTCTTAAACAAATATTTTTGAACTATATAATAGTAATTAATATATATATTTAATAGAGCTTATAAGTTTTGTTTTTCAAATTATTATTAAATTAATAAGATAGTATATATAAATTGAAATCAGGGAATGTATTATCAATTATATTATATAAAATAAAATACAAATGTACAATCAAGTTAAAATTTCATGATACTAAAGATAAAATATATTCTCAAATTTCAGACAAGAGATTAAACTAATATAATTATTAAAAAAAAATTTATGAAAATACAAAAATTCGAAAACGGCTTTTCAATTAATATGTTGAATATTCTTAATTGTGATTTAAAATAAAGAGATAAAGATACAATTAATAATTCAATAGAATTTGCGATAAATTATAAACTTATCATATTTTATTATTAAATTATCATTTTTTTAAAAACTTAAAATATATAAATATAAATATGGAAAATAAAAAAGAATTAAATCAAAAAGATTTAAATTACGAAGCAAATCCAGCATTACAAAATTATAAAAAACATAATAATAACCAAAATTCACATAAGATTCAAGTAAATAATAAAAAAACAATAAAATCAAACTCAATAATTACAAATTATAATAAGTCGTTAAAAATAGACTCTGTAAAAGATTTAAATTCATTATCTCAAACAATGAAAGCCTTTAAAATTTCTCAAACTCTCCCAAATAAAAATTTAAAACAGAATTTAAATACATTAAATAATAATAAAACTATGAAAACAGAAATTTATGAAAATAATCTAAATAAAATTAATAATAAAAAAAACAAAGATGATAGTTCAAATAATCAAATATATAATAAAAAAGCTTGGTTACTTAAATCTCCTACAAGTTATCAAATGAAAAAAAATGATAATTTAATAGGATATAAAACAAGTCCAAGAGTATATAATAATAATTTAGAAAACGACAAATTTGATATGACCTTAACAGCAGATACAACTTATAGTAAAAAATTAACTTTTGATGGTGATTCAACTTTAAATAATACTCAAAATAATTGTTTTAACGATAATAATATTCAAGAAAGTCATATTAATAATTTTAAAAATATGAAAGATAGTTACAATGATAATAATAAAATTTCTAATAATTATTTATCTGGAAATAATATTAGTAAAAGTGCTATTTTAAATATTGAAGATATTCTAATGTTATCAGATAAATATATGAGTATAATTAATTCTATTAAAAATGTAAATGAAAGTTCAAATGAATGTTTTGAATGGTGGAATTTTTATTTTAATTCATCATTATGTAATCAATTTGATAAATATTTTATAGTAGAAAAAAATAAGAAAGTAATTCAATATTCAACTAATTTAGAATTATTTTCTATAATTTTAATTTATGATTTATCATTTAATCCTATATTATATAATCAATCAAATTCAATGTTATTAGAATTAATTGCTAATCATTATAATATATTAATTTTAATAAGTAAATATTTATACAGTAAAATAGTTTCTTCAGGTTATAATGTTTGGATTAAAAAACTAGAAAATTTGATCAAAGGAAATAAAACAGAAAATTGTTATATAATGGAAGATATAAAAATGTTATGTAGATCAGTAATAAATATTCAAAGAGTATTGATAAAAAATTATTCTAATTTCTTAAATTATAATGGTATTCAAAGAAATATAAGAGAATTTATATATATCTTTCAAAATATTAATAATATGAAAATAGAACAATTAAACAATTTTTACCGTGATAAAATATTTCGAATATTAAACAAAAAAGGAAGTGTCTTAGCATCAAAATCATATATGGAAGAAAATAAAAATTTAATAATAATAGAGAATAAAATGCCTGTACCATATTTAAATAAAGAATCCTTAAAGAAATATACATTAGTATTAGATTTAGATGAAACATTAATTCACTTTAAAATGGATCCAATAAATGAAACAAAAGGAATATTACAATTCCGTCCTGGATTATATGAATTTTTAGATGGAATAGAAAAATATTTTGAATTAGTAATCTTCACAGCCAGTACAAAAGATTATGCAGATCCTATAATAGATGCAATAGAACAAAATAAATTATATTTTGATTATAGATTATATAGAAATCATACAACAATAATAGGAAGAGATTTTATAAAAGATATTAGTAAATTAGGAAGAGATTTAAGTAAAGTTATTATTGTTGATAATATGTCACAAAATTTTAAATTACAAAAAGATAATGGAATTACTATTAGAAGCTTTTGGGGAAAAGATGTTGATGATTTAGCTTTAATTGATTTACTTCCTATTTTATTAAATATTGCTAAAAATAATTTAGATGTTAGAGATGGTATTTCTCTTTATAAAAATGATATTTTGGATAAGGTTACTTCTAATATTTTTAGAGCTGGACAAAAAAATAATGTTTAATTATAAAGTTTGTTATGTGTTTTTTTTTATTGGATTTTTATCATTTTTTTTGTATATTATTAATTTATTAAAACTAAAATACAATTTTTTAAAATAAAAAAGAAAATTAAAATGTTCTTTTTCAACTCCAAAATAAAATTAAAAACTAAATTTTTTTTAAATTTAAATATCGCTCAAAATAAAACTTCTTAAAAACAAAAATTATTCATTCATTAAATATATATCTAAAAATAGGTTCAGTACTTTTTCTACTAGATGTATTAGGTAATTGAATAAAGAGAGTTTTTTTTTCATCATCAAATTTCAAATCCTTTAAATTATCACCATATTTTTCTTTTAACTTATTTTGAATATTATCTCTATTAACTCCATTAAAATTATCAAAAGAATAAACAGTCATTAACTTATCTCCAGAATCTAAAACAGAATTCGATACATAATATTTTCTTTCATTTTTCAATCGATCAAAATAATCATTTAAAGAATTATAATTAAATTTATCCATAACTTTCAAATAAGAAACAGGAATAGCACTCCATTCAACTTTATTTTTTTCCCAATCAAAAGTTTTTTTATCTTTTTCAAATAAAACATTAATTCCTAAAGCTAAATTTCTTTCAACATTAGTTTTTTCTCCTTGAACCTTTTTATAATATTCAGTAATATTAACATCAACAGGAGAATATTTAATAATTAAATCTAAAACAATTTTATCTAAATCAACCCATCTATTACCATAAAAAGATTCTTTGAAATTTTCAGTGTCTAATAAAATCGCAGTAACTGAAAACAAAGGAGAAATAAACATTAAGGGAAAATTTTTAACAAAATAATTTAATAAAATTAAAGTAGTACATGAACCAATTGGATATTGAATACATCTATCTTTTAAATTAGGGAAATCATATGAAGGAACAATATGATGATCAATAACTTCAATAATATATGGTGATAAATACTTTTGTTTTGAATCTAATAATGAATGATCAACTAAAATAAAATCTGTATTTTGAGTTGATTTTATTTTTTCTTCTGAAAAAAATTCATCGTCATTATATAAAAAATCATTTTCATCTATTTTAAATTTCTCAAATACATATTGACCATCTAATCTATGATGATATGTTCCTCTTTTACAATTTAATATTGGATAATATATTTTATCAGTTTTTTCATTTATTTGGATTTCATTGTTTTCATCTATATATATTATTTTTTCTTTCATATTTTTT
This sequence comes from Isotricha intestinalis, assembly GCA_023807065.1. Taxonomy (NCBI): domain Eukaryota; phylum Ciliophora; class Litostomatea; order Vestibuliferida; family Isotrichidae; genus Isotricha; species Isotricha intestinalis. The sequence continues at coordinate 30,030 of JAJJLU010000507.1, read as the reverse complement.
CCTATTGCTAATAAATATGCTGCTAATACACTATCCATATCAACTGATGTATTTCCTAATATATATGTTCTTTTTGTTATTAAGGGACTTTCATTTAATTTTTTTAATGCTTTTAAATAATTAAATTGGTTTGTAGACATTTTTATTAATGATTTTTTAATTATTTTTCAGTCTTTATTTAGGTTAATGTTGTTATTTTTTTATTTTTTTTAATGTAAATAAATTTTGAAAGTATAAATGATTAATGATAAAAAACAAAAATGTTATTTATGTCATAAAATGGTTTTTGTTAAAAAGCCTTTACTAAAAATGAATAAAAGATTTAAATCCTTGTTTTATCCTTTATTAAATAATATATATAATTTTACTTTAATAAATCCATGCAAATGTAATAATAAGAATGTCCATCCTATTTGTATAATTCTTGATTTTATTAAATCTTTCAAAATTAAATGTGAAATTTGTAATTATGTTTATAATATTAATATAACTCAACTACGTTCTAAAACAAAAATGTTTTATATATCAGTTACATTATTTATAATTTTCATCCTAATTATTTTGGGATTTATATTTTGTATTTTATTAATATTTGTAAATAATTTCTTGACTTCAAATAACAAATTTTATCCTACAAAAGTGTTTTTAGGAATTTTTATTTTTATTGTAATTTTCATTCTCAGTTTGGTTTTAATAATTAAAAGAAAAAGAATAATAAAAAAAAGTTATACATATCAAATTAATTTTCTTGAATATAGAGTTAATACTCAAAATATTATCAATTATGAATTATTAAATAATTTTTACTATTGGTTATATAAAAAGAAGATTCCTTTTTTAATTGAAATTAAAGAATCTCATAATTTTTTTGAAAAAAATATTGAAAATCGAAATTTAAATTTGTTAAAATTTATTGAATTAAATAATTTAGAATATCAAGTTAGAGATAAATTGATAATTAAAAAATCAGAAACGAACAGAACACAAGATTCTTTACAAAATATTATTAAAAAAACAGAGAAAAGTAAAGCATATATTTTACCTATCTACGAAGATGAGATAAATGAAATTTAAATCAAATAAAAATAAATGAATTAACGATAATAATCAAAGAGATAAAAATTGAAAGTGAATGCTCAATTTTCTGGAAACTTATCTCAAAAAGACTAAATTATTCCATTAATTAAATTAGTTAAAATTAAAGAAATAAGAAATAATTCATCATTATATCAAATGATTTCTAAAAAAATATTAAGTAAATTTATCTGAAAGAAAGTAAAATATTTTAAAAATAAGTAATTCCTATATCCAAAATTTAATCATATATAATTCTTCAATTTATAATTTAAAAGAAATTTTAACTATGAAAATATCATTGATTAATCGAATTGGTATTCAAACAGAATAATATATTAAATATATAAATTCATGTATTAAATACTTTGTATTTTTATTATTGAATAAATAACTGAAAAATATTAAAATAATTTTAATTTTTGTTTAAATTAAAAATATTATTACATAATAATATTAATTTTTAGAACTTTATAAAAAACACCTATTTATTATTACATTAAAAGTAAGTTACTTCAATTTCAAAAAAATGCAAATTTATTTGTATATATTTATTGTAATAATTTTATACATATTTTAAATGTATCATTTAATTTTTTATTTTTGTTATATAATAATATATATATTGTTTCAAAATCTTTATATCAAATTTTGAAGGAGAAATAACTTTATTTTTAACAAAAATCCAAGTTAAATTCTCCTCTATTGGTATTATTTTAAATATTATTCTTTCATTAAGTGCAAATTCACCATTACATTTTTTGGAATATTCAAAACTTAAAATAAAAGAATGTTTATTATAACTTTTATTTACAAGAGTATATTCAATAAATACATTTTTTTGTTTATTAAAAACATAAAAAATGGAACCTATTTCACCTAAATTTCCCTCCATTTCAAATAAGTGAGATTTAAAATTATCAAATTTAGAATATATAAGATTTATGTTTATTGCATAATTATATATTTGATATATTGATTTGTTAATTGTTGTTGAAAATAAAACTAAAATTTCATTTAAATGTTCATTTAATCCTTTGTTTATTTTTTCTAGAAAATTTTTTCCATCAAAAAAATTGAAAATATTTTCTATTTCTATCGTTTTTATATAGTCAATTTCTGAATATTTTTCTAGTATTATTAAACTTTTATCTTCACAGGTAATATCAAATAAATTCAATAAAATTCCAATTTTTTGGGAAATTTTTTTATTATTAAATGAAGAAAAACTATATAATATTTGAATATTAAATTCATTATACACTAATATTTCTTCATAAATAATTAATTGATTGTTATTTGATTTTTCACATAAACAAAAGGAATTCTTTATTTTTTTTTTTAATTTTTTAATTTCATAATATTTATTATTAAAAAGGAATTCTTTATTTTGAGAATTTAAAATAAAATTAGAAATTTGATTGATAGTGTTTGTAAGGGTTTTAGAAAATAATATTTTTGAATTATAATTATAATTTATAAGTTCAAAATTTTCCATTTTTCTCATTTCCTTGTTTATTAATTTTTAAAAAATTATATTTTGAATTATAAATTATTCTTTTATTTAAAATTTACTTCATTATTAATCTTTTATTATTTTCTAATTAAATTCATTTCAATATATAATAAACTATTAAATCAAAAAAGATTATTAAATAAAGAATTTATTACAAAAAATCAAAAAAAAAAATTATTTAAGAATAATAATAAATTTTTTAATAAAAAAATGCAAATAAACCCAAATTTAATAAATAACAAAAATGATTTTGAAGTGATAAAAAATCAATCTGTATGTCCTTTATGTAAAGGAATATTATGGGAACCAATTCAATGTTCAATATGTGAATCATGTTATTGTGAAAAATGTTTAGAAAAATATTTTAAAGGAAAAAACAAAATATGCCCAAATAATTGTGAAAATTCAACATTTAAATTAAGTAAATTAGTAAAAAATATGCTTTCAATATTAAAATTTAATTGCCCAAATAATTGTGATGAAATAATTCCTTATGAACAATATTCATTACATTTAAGATCAAAATGTTCAAAAGAAGATTATAAGAGTAAATATTTTGAATTGAAGATAAAATTAGATAAATTAAAAGAAGAATATAAAAAATATAATCCATACCCAACTGAATCAATAATTAATCAAACTTTTAGTTCAAAATCTCATATTCATAGATTAATGTTTTTATTAACCCCTGAAAGAAATAGTTGGAGATGTAATGTTTGTAAAGAAATATATAAAGGAAGTGAAAGAAGTTATTATTGTACTTTATGTGGTTTTGACTTATGTAAAAAATGTAAAAAAAATGAATAATCCTCATAAAACAATAAAAAACCATTAAAAAAATAATAATAGCTTTTATCAATCATATAATTTAATATATTTAAAAATAAATGAAATTAATTTATTAATGAATTTAAATTAAATATTAATTTATTTTGGTAAAATACCCTTTCTGAGAAAATCAAGATATTCTTTTTTCATTTGATAATTTCCATTACTTTTAGGTAATCCACTTCCAAAGCTCATAATATCTCTGATAGCTTCAGCATAAACTTCCCATTTTTCTTTCCCTTTATCAATCATATCTTTTCCCCAAATATTATACAAATAATCATTAGGTTGAAAAGAACTCATAAAAATTAAAGTAACATCAATATAAGGAAGAGTCATAACTAAAAAAACAGAATATAATAAATCTATAACATCCATTGCAATTGAAAAATTATTTTCAGCTTCAAATTTTATAACACAAGGTTTTACTGGTAAATTTGCATAAAAACCTCCTTTTTTAAATGTTAATATTGATAAATCATTTGATGTTGTTCCTTCAGCAAAAAAACATATATTTACAAAATCTTTTTTATTATATAATCTATTTTGTTTTTCTATTACTTTTTGTAAACTTTGACCTCTATTATTCTTACTTTCTCTATCTACAAAAATACATCCACAACAACAAGCTAAAAATCCTATTAAAGGGTAATTTTTAATATTGCTTCTTGAAATAAAACAAACTGGAATTTTATCTGCATAACATGCACAATCAAATAAAGATGTATGATTTGTTATATATGATACTATATTTATTTTACTTTCATCTCTTTCGTAATTTTCACCTAAATATTTTTGATAATCTAATTTTATATTTTTCTCTTTTATTCTTATGAAAAAACTCAATCTAAATAATTTACCAAATAATTGACATATATTACTTATTTTTTTTAAGATTTTTTCATCTGTTATTTCAGATATTTCTTTTAATGTTTTTCCCCAAAGTAATATTTTTAGTCTTAAATAACAATATATTATACTAAATAAAAGAAGAAATATTTTTATCCACCAAAATAATATTGCTCCTAATAAAAATTTCCAAAAAATCCAATATTTTTGGTCATGTCTACTAAACATATAATACTTTTGATGAATAGGTAAATCTTCTTTTTTGAATTGATGATATTTTTTAGTTTGAATCCAAATGAAAGAAATAAATATAATACATAAAATAATATAGAATATTATTATTTGCAATAACATTTTATAAAAAAATAAAAAAAAAAATAAATTTTAAAAATTGTTGAATTTCAAATGTCAAAAATAGAGAATAAAACTCAAAATAATGAAAATAAATTAATGAAAGTAAGTGATAATTCATTAGACCAAAGTACAATGAATAAGGATCTAAAAAATAAAATCGATATATCAGAAATAAATTCATCAAATATAAATAATATAAATGAGTTATTTCCAAATGATAATGAATTAAGTGAAGAAAGAAAAGTAGAAATTTCAAATTCTAAAGTTAAAAAAAATAAAAGTAAAATTAAAAAAAATAATATTAATGAATTATTTGATAATGAATTTAATGTCGATCCTTTACCTAAAGGTTATTGTGAAGCAAATTCTCCAACAGAAAATGAGAGTATAGAATTTAAAAGAAAAAATTCAGAAAAAACTAAAAAAATTCTCATGATTGTTATTCCTGTTTTAATAATTTTTGGAATATCTTTTTATTTTTTTTATTATCTTTTTGTTAAAGATTGATAAAATATAATATTTTAAATTTTTATAAATTTTATAATTTAAGATAATATAAAAATTAGATTTTTCATATTTAAAGTTAAAAATAAAAAAATACAATAAAATAATATATGAATGAAGATTTTGAAATAGCATCAATTAATAGTATTTCCAGTATTCATAGAAAATATTTTGAAGATTTTATAAGAAGTTCTATTAGACTAATTATAAATTCAAGAAAAAAAAATTTTCAAAATAAAAATCAAACATTATCTTTTTCAACAGAAATAAACGACAATCAAATAAATAATTCATCTTTTTTATTTGAAGATTTATCCTTTGATAGTATTCTTAGTTCATCAAATTCAAAATTAAATTCAAAAAATCATATTATTGATTTTTATGGAATTAAACAAAATTATCCAAAATTATTATTAGAAAGATGGACTTTTTCGTTTTTTGAAAACAATAATTTTAAAAGTGAATTTTATGCAAAAAAAAAATTAGTTTCTTTGGTAAGAAGTATTTACATTATTAGTAGAATTCTTCCCTGTAATTCTTTTAAAAATTTAAATGATATAATAATTGATTTTCAATCATATCAAAATTACAAAGGGGAAAAATTTTCTTTTAATACAAAAGAATTCCATATTTCAAATAAAAATTTAAATAATATTAATATTACTGTTGAATATTTAAGTTATGAACAAATGAATAATTATTTTAATAAAAATTATAATTTTCATAATAATGATTTAATTAAAACAAAGCAAGAAAAAATAAATAGATGTTACACTTTACCTTATGAAAAGAGAAACTCTTTTGAGGTATTGAATTTTGAAGAAGAAAAATTGATTTTTAATGAAAAAAATTTTTCTAAAAATTTAAGAAAATTATCTTTTGATGAACAATTAAAAAATAAAAAAAAAGAATATAAGAAGACAAAGAATAATAGTTTTGATTTAAACAATGATTTAGAATTAATAGAATTTGAAGATAATGATAATTTAAATAATAATAATTTCAATGAGAGTTTATCATTAATTTATAAAAATTTAAGAGGTAAAAATATAAATGAAGAAAATAATAATTTAAGTTCTGAAACAAAGAGTTCAAAAGATAATATCCAATCTAAAAGAATTTCTCGTTTTAAAACTTGTGATACTATTGATTTAAATTCTTCAAATTCAAATAATGAAAATATAAATAATAATTCTTTTGAATTTAATTTTACTTCTGATAAAATTAAAAATGATAATGTAAATAAGAAAAATGATATTAAGAGAAAAAATAATCAAAATGTTTATAAAAATGTAATAAATAAATATTTTGAATTAAAGGAAAAAATTGTTATTTCCAAAAATGAAGGATTTAATATTAATAGATTATTTTGTTTAATTAATAAAGATTTTCATTAGATTGGAAATTCAATATTTGTAAATATTAAAAATTGACTTTTGATAATAATTAACTTGTAATATTTTTTTATTTTATTCATAATCAATTTATAATAGAAAAAATATATTATAATTTTAAACCTAAATAATTTATTCATTAAATTTAAAACAACTTATTTTCAATCTTTATTAAGAGAAAAATGTCTAATATTTATCATCTTAAAGCTTTATTACAGAAAAATTTGATTTTGATGAAAAGAAATATTTTTTTAACAATATGTGAAATTTTTTCACCAATGATATTAATGTTGATAGCTTATGTTTTAAGAAGAGCTTTTAAAATAAAATATTATCTTGGGGAAAATGAAGATGTAGATGAATATCTTTTATCAAATTCCACCGCTTTAACATATGATTATTTTTTATATAATTTTCCTTATAAAGGAACTTTTATAAATTGTTTTGAGAGATTTCATATAGCAACAATAGGAAAAAATTTTCCAGAAGATTTAAAAGAATATTTTGAAGATTTAAGATATACAGAAATGGGTTATTATAGATTTAAAGATTTTGAAACTGTTAAAGATTTAGAAGATTATGTTTCATCACCAAAATATGGGAACAAAGAAAATCCGGAAATTTGCTTTGGAATATATTTTGATCATAATGAAAAAAATAAAAAATATGATGTATCATTACATTACTTTGCTTCTAAAAGTTTCAATTATCCAAATGATATTCCAAATTCTTTGGAACCTAATTTAGATATTTTTTTAAAAGGACCTGATTTTCCTGCTTCAAGGAGGTATATTTATTCAGGTTATTTAAATGTAATGAAAAGACTATATGATTATATTTTAATCAAAGAAACTGGAAATGATATTTATGTTATAAATAGTGTTGAAATGAATATGATAATGATTAATCAAAAATATAATTTATCTGTTGAAGATCAATTTGAAGGTTTTATGGGTTATATATTAGGCTTTTTTTTAATTATTACTTATGCCATTCCTTTAACAAGATATATTTTTATTATGGTCAAAGAAAAAGAAACAAAAGCAAAAGAAGGAATGAAAATAATGGGATTGAGTGAAACTTATTATTTTTTATCTTATTTTATTCAATATTTTATTTTAAATCTCTTATATACTATTGTCAATTCACTTATATTGAATTTAGTTTTTAAATATATTCCTTTTATTTATATACTTTTATTTTTCTTTTTATTTGGAATGAATATTTTTGGTTTGGTTTATTTTTTTCAAAGTTTTTTGGATAAAACAAGATTAGCAATGATTGTCAGTATATTAATATATTTTTTAATGTATTTTTTATCAACAAGTTTCACTGGAGATGGAATTAAACATTGGGTGAGAATTGTATTTAGTATTTTTCCTCCAATAGCATTACAAATTGGATTAAATGTTATGACAAGATTTGAAACATCTCAAAAAAAATTTGAAAAAGGAGATGTCTCTTTATTATATAGAGATTATTGTATAAGAGATATGTTAATTATGTTGACAGTTGATATATTTATTTTTTTATTTTTAGGGTTTTATCTTCAAAATATTATTACTCATGATTTCGGAATTTCAAGATCTTGGAATTTCCTTTGTACGAAATCATATTGGGGATGTGGAGAAAAAAAAAAAAAAACAAAAGAAAAATTGAATATTGATGACAATAATATAATTAATAATGAAAACAATCCCATAAATAATAATAATATTATTATTAACAAAAATAAAGATAATAATAATATAATTACAAACCAAAAAAATAAAAATAATTGCGTAAATCCAATTACTGAAAATAACATTGAAAAAGAAAAAAACACTTCAGAAACAGTAAAATTATATTCAAAAAATAATTTTTCATCCACAAATCATCAAAACATTCCTTTAGAATTTCCAGAAGAAAATTTCCAAAGTGAAGAAATATATTCAGACTATACAAAACCAGGAGATACATTAAAATTAAAAAAAATAAAAAAGGTATTTTCAGATGGAAAAATAGCAGTAAATGGAGTATCTTTTAATTTATATAAAAATGAAATATTTGCATTATTAGGTCATAATGGTGCAGGAAAAAGTACCTTAATATCAATATTAACAGGATTATATACTGCAACTGAAGGAGAAGCAGAATATAATGAAGATAATATAATTAATGAAATAAATATGGATGAATTCAGAAAAATTTTAGGAATTTGTCCTCAACATGATGTTTTATTTCCTCAATTAACAATTGAAGAACATTTAAGATTATTTTGTGTTTTTAAAGGATTAACAAATAATGATGAAATAGATAAAGAAATAGAAAAATCAATCCATGATTTCTCACTAGAAACTAAAAGAGACACAAAAGTAGAAAATTTATCAGGAGGTCAAAAAAGAAAATTATCAATAGCAATAGCATTGATAGGAGGAAGTAAAGTAATATTTTTAGATGAACCAACAAGTGGAATGGATATTACATCAAGGAGAAATTTATGGGATATTTTAAAAAGATATTGTGATAATAGAATAATTGTTTTAACTACTCATTATATGGAAGAAGCTGCTGTTTTAGGTAAAAGAATTGGAATTATTTCTGCTGGAAATATGGTTTGTATTGGAAGTACTCTTTTTTTAATTGAAAAATTCGGGAAATTTATTTCTATTAATATTATTAAGGATAAAAATTGTGTTAATGATGATGTTATTAAATTTATTAAAACTATTGGTAAAGATGAAGATGATGAAATTGAAATTGAAGCTCTTAGTGAAGAAATTTTATTCAGGATTCCTAAAGTTAATAAAAATGGGGTTTTGTTTGATTTTGAAAAATTTTTTATGGAATTGGATAATAATGTTAAATTATTAAATATTAAAACTTATACTGCATCTATGCCAACTTTAGAAGATGTTTTTCTTAATGTTTCTTCTTTGGAAAGATTAAGAAAAAAAAGTAAAAGCAATTTAGCTGAAAAATTACAATTAAATACTGATCAAATATTATATGATGAAGAAAATTATAATCAACAATATTCTTTTTGTCAAAAATTTTATATTGATTTATCTGTTTCTGTTAAAAAAAGATTTAAACAAATATATCGTGATTCAAAAACTTTTATATTAGAAATTTTATGTCCAGTTCTTTTAATTGTAATAGGTTTAGGAGTAAGTTCAGTAGAATATTTTCCAAGTTCTCCAGTTGTAAAATTATCCCCTTCTGAAATAACAAAAGATAATCAAGTAATTTTTTATTATGATAAATGTATTAAATCCAAAAATGATTTCCCTATGAAAGTTGTTGAAGGTTATGATAGTTCTTTTACAAATTATAAACTAGAAAAAATCGATGTAATAGAAAATGAAAATTTTCCTCATGTTTCAATTATTGATTTTTGGGAAAAAATATATAAAAAAAATTATACTAATAATTATGGTTCTTATTTATGTATAACATATGATGAAGATGATCTTATTTTTGAAGTAGTTACTGTAGTAAATTCAAGAGCAAGACAAGGAACAATAATTTATCCGAGTTTTTTATTTTCAAATATTATAAAACAAATAACTAAGAAAGATTTAGAAATTAATTTTTCAAATAAACCTTTACCAATGACAAAAGAAGAAAAAGATGATCATCAAGCAAGAAATAATGTAACATTAGTTTTTTTCATTTCAATTGCTTTTACTTTAATTCCAGCAAATTTTATAACAATAATAATAAAAGAAAGAGAAACAAATACAAAACATTTACAAATAATATCAGGAATATCATTATTATCATATTGGTTTAATAATTATTTATTTGAATTAATTAAATATTATGTTATTGGGGGATTTAGTTTATTAATGATTTGGGCTTTTGGATTTTATAAAAATTACTTATATTTATTATATATTTTATATGGACCTTCTATGGTTTCTTTTACTTATTTATTTAGTTTTATTTTTCATGCTGAATCTTCTGGTCAAAATGCTGTTATTTTAGTTAATTTTATTGCAGGAGCTCTTGCAGGAAGTGTTATTTTAGTTTTGAGAATTTTTGAAAATTTAATGAAGTATGGAAAAGTTCTCCAATTTATTTTTAGAATTATTCCTTCTTTTTGCTTTTGTTATGGATATAATGAATTACTTTCTATGTGGAGTTTATATTATGTTGATTATCCTGATGATTTTACTGAACATAAAGAAAGTGAAATGATTACACTTAAATATGTGGGTTCTGATTGTCTTTTTTTGGCTGTTGAAATAGTTGTATATTTACTTCTTTTGATTTTGGCTGAGAATGTTAAATTTGTTTTTAAATGTTGTTTCACTTCTGAATTATTAAAACCGAAAATCAAACAATTACAAGATAATAATGATGAAAATAATAATAATAATAATAATAATAATATTAATGAAAATAACAATAGTATAATAAGAATAGAAAACGTTAGTAATGAAATGGATTTATCAAATGTAAAAGACAGCATAGTTATAAAAGAAATAAATAAAGCAAACAAAGATAATATAGAAGATTCAAAATATGCAATAGTAGTACAAAACTTAATAAAAAACTTTAAAAAAAGACCATTTTGTAATACAGAAAAAACAATAACAAAAGCAGTTAGAAATTTATCATTTTGTTTAGAATATGGTGAATGTTTTGGTTTTCTTGGAGTAAATGGAGCAGGAAAAACAACAACATTTAAATGTTTATCAAATGAATACACTCCATCATATGGAAGAATATTAATAGATAATAAAGAAATAAATACTAAATTTAATGAAATCCGTTGTTTAATAGGATATTGTCCTCAATTTGATTCAATATTTGAATATATGACAGTTTATGAGAATTTAGAATTTTACAGTAAAATAAAGGGAATGAAATTAAATGAAATGGATAAAATAATAAATTCACTTTTAATTGAAATGAATTTATATCAATATAAAGATAAAGTATCAGGTGAATTATCAGGTGGAAACAAAAGGAAATTATCAGTATCTATAGCAATGTTATGTAATCCTCCAATAATATTATTAGATGAACCTTCAACTGGAATGGATCCTGAAGCAAGGAGATTTATGTGGAGTGTAATTCATAAAATTTCAATAAGAAAAAAAAAAAGTTCTGTTATTATGACTACTCATTCTATGGAAGAAGCTGAAACTCTTTGTCAAAGAATTGCTATTATGGTTAATGGACAATTTAAATGTTTAGGAAGCTCAAATTATATAAAAGAAAAATATGGGGAAGGATATGAAATTAATTTACAAATATCAGCTTTAAGTTATGAAAAAATGAATCTTATGATTTCTAATTTTGAAAATAAATATAATGATGTTAAAAAAGATAATATTCAAGAAGTTTTAGAATATTATAATAAAAAAGGTTTTATTAATGAATTGGAAAAAGGAAGATTTGGTTATAAATTAGTTAATGAATTAAATGTTTGGGGAAGTATTACTTTGCATAAGTTATTTACTTGGATTTATTATATTGAAAATGTTTTAAAGTTAATTAAAATTATTAAAGAATATTTTAATAATATTATCTGTTGTGATTTTATTGATAATAGTTTTGTTTTTAGAATAAAAAGAGAACATTCTGAGAATGAAAAAAGTATTGGATTTTTATTTGGATTGGTTGAAAAGAAAAAAAATGAATTTAATGTTGAAGAATATTCTATTCAATTAACTTCTCTTGAACAAATTTTTAATGGATTTGCTAAAGAAATGGAAAATAATGAAAATGTTTATGATTTAGAAAATATTAATATTGATATTAATGAAGAGTTATTCAATAATTTGGGAATTTAAAGTTATCACCATAATATTGTACTTTTTAACTATATTCTCCAGTAAAACAATAATTTAATTTTTTTAATTTTTGAAACAACTTATTTTATTTATATTCTTATTTCTTTATTTTTAAAATATAGGGTTTTTGCTTTTTGTTGAAATAAATAATATTGTTATTTTACATTTGATTTTCATTTCTTTGTTGATTAGTAGAAATTTAGTATTTATCAAAAACAATATTATATGAAAAATAAAATTTGTTTTTTATTTGGAGTAATTTTTGCTTTTATCTTGAATAATTAATATTATTATTCTATACAATCTATCTCTTTCAATACAAATTTCTGGTAAATGAAAATATTTTTTTATATTATATTTATTTTTGCTAATTTTCAATGTAAATTTATTATGAATTTAAGTTATTGTATATAAATTAGTATTATTCATATAATTAATTTGAATGTTTAAAATTCATTTTTTTTTCATGGTTAATAAATCTTTATTTGTAAAATTTTCATTTATAAAATAATGATTTATTTCATGGATTAAATTGGGTTTATTGATTTTTTTTATTATTATTATTTAAATCAATTAATTCTCTTTCATCATACTTTTAGATTTATATCTTTATATTAATTTATCTTTCAGTTATTGGAGCATTTTTAGTCTTTTTTTTTATATAATCAAAATTATATTCAGAATATTAAAGCAATTTTGCCTAAACTTCATTGCTACTGAATATAATTATATTCAATATTTTTTTTTTCTTATATATAAACAGTATTAAAATTCAAAAAATATATAAATTTAAAATATTATTAAATTTATTTCAATAATTTAAAAAAAGTTTTTATTTTATTCTTAATAATAAATCAAGTAAATTAAAACTTTAAAAAAATAATTTAAAAGTAAAAACTTTATATAGATAAAATAAAATTAATAAATTTATCATATATATTTTATCTAAACTATATATCAAAAAATTAGAATATTAACATTTTTTTCTTAAATTATTAAAATATATTTTGAATTAATTATTTAATAGATGAAAAAATTAAATATATTGAATATATTTAATCTTTTAAAGAATATTTTATTAATTTTATTTTATTAAAATGAACAGATTAATTAAATCTTCTAATATAATAAATATATAATAAATATTGATTGATATAAAGTTTTATATCTTTTATTATTGTTTTTTAAACTCAAAATCATTAACATTAATATTATGACTTTTGAAACAATGCAAAAATAATTTATTGATATAATCATAATCAGGTTCATCAAAAAATTCTAAATTTCTAACATAAGTAAAAATATTTCCTAACTCTTTATAATTATCAAATAAACTTTGACAAATAGAATAATCCATTTTTTTTTCCAAAATTTTTTTAAATTTATCATTTTTAGTTTTTCCATGAACACCAAGCCAAGGTAAACTTCCTTTCAATAAATAAGAAATAATATATAATAAACTTTCTAAATCATCTCTTCTACTTTGCTCTAAACCTAAATGAGTATAGGCAGAAATAAATCTTTCAGTTCCAATTAAAAATTGTTTTCCTTTTTTAAAAGGAAAATGTTTTCCTTTATTATTATATATTTCTTTAGCCCATCCAAAATCAATTAGATAAATATCATTTTTAGTATTTTCATTTCCTCCAATTGAAAAATTACATGGATTAATATCTCTATGAATAACATTTTTTTCATGAATGTATTTTATTAATAAAAACATTTTATAACCTATAATTAGAGAAGTGGAATAATGAAATTTATTATTGAATTCAATAAAAATATCATTTATATTTTTTCCTAATAATTCCATACATAAAAATTCCTTTTGATCTACTATTAAATATTTATATAATTTAGGAATTCCTTTGTTTCCTTGTAAATGATTTAAAAATTTGGCTTCTTTTTCTAAAAAATTTTCATTTAATTCTATTGAATTAACTTTTATTGCTATTGGTTCTAATGTGTTTAAATTATATCCTTTATATACATAACCATATCCTCCTTTTCCTAATATTTCTGAAAATGATATTTTATAATTTTTTCCTAGTTTTGCCTCTCTTTCATTTAATGATAATATATTTATTCTTTCTAAATATTCTTTTTCTTTCTTATTTGTCTCTTCTGTTTTATTCATTTTAGAATTATTTTTATATTTAAATATTTTTATAAGGTTATTTATAATGAATATAAATAGATTTTGTTAAAAAGTTATTGTTTAATTTATATAAAAGCTATAAGAAGAATATTGAAAAAAATATTTGATTTAAAATAATAATTTTAAAATTAATTAAATATAAAAAGTTTTGTATTTTTATAATAAAAGGAATATAATGTTTTATTTAATCAATTTTTGAAATTTAATTTTTATCCTATAATCTTATATTAAATATATATTCTTTATGAAATTTACAATTTTCTTTTAATAAATATTTTACTCTTGAATTAACAAATTTCGTTAAGAAAAATATCATTATTTAAAATAATGTATTTCAATAAATCTATATAAATCATTTTTTATGCTTACTAATCATTCTAATATGAAAATTTTTTAAGAAAAAAATTAATTAAATAAAAAATAAGAAATATTTATTTAAAAACAAAACAAAAAAACTTTTTAAAAATATTTAAAAAAACAAATGGGTGATTTTTTGATAAAAAATCCATAAAACAAATTTTTATACTATATACAATAAAAAAAAAACATTATAAATACCACAAAAAAAGAAAAAAATTGAAAAAAAATAACTTGTTCTCGCTTTGATTTTTAGAAAAAGTTTCAATAAACCATTTCATTTCTTCAATACTCAATCACACTTAATAATAACACAAGAATAATATTCTAATTCAATGAGTAATACTACTTAAATCCATTTTTTCATAATTTGATAAAATAGAAAAAACATCATTTTTATCTCTTTATCAGCAAAGACTAAAATTGTACTTTTATTAATTTTCCTTCATTTAATAAAATTTTAAATATATAGAAATAGTTTTTTTAATCTAAAATCTTCACATGAATCAACAATAAAAATTAATGCATCAGTTATATCATTATAATTTTTCCATTAATTCTTTGCACTTTGTTCTCCATCTTTACATCTAATCTTTTTATTGTCACATGATAAATCTTTTAATAATGATATTTAACCTTCATTATCTAATCCTTGTACTAAAATTTTCACCTCTTTATAATTCTTTTTTAATTGAGAAGTAAAATCTAAAAAACCAATTTTTTATGTTTATTATTTTTTTTTTTTATTTTTTTTTATATTATTTTTTAATTTTTTTTTTTATTTGAAATGGACATTTTTAACTTTTTCTTTCAAGATTCTCCTAAAGTTACTACTTTTATAACTTTGAGTTGTTTAAGTATAAGTATATTAACTTGGTTTGAAATAATATCTCCTTTATATTTGTATTTGAATTTTGAATTAATTTTTAAAAAATATCAATTTTGGAGATTATTTACATGTTTTTTTTATTATGGAGAAATAAGTTTAAGTTTAATATTTCATATGATATTATTTTTTAGAAATTCAAAATTTTTAGAAAGTTCAGTTTTTAAAGGGAATTCAGCAGATTATATATATTTCTTATTATTTTGTATAACAAATATATTAATAATAAGTTTTTTTGTAGGATTTATTTTTCCTGCAAGTTGTTTAAGTTTTGCAATGACTTATTATTGGGGGAGAAAAAGTAAAAATGTTGTAGTTCAATTTATGGGAATTTTTAATTTTAGAGCTCCTTATTTGTCTTGGTTTTATTTACTTTTTTCTTTTCTTTTAGATTCTGAATACAAACATGATCTTGTTGGAATGATTGTTAGTCATTTCTTCTTTTTCTTTAGAGATATTTTCCCTAGGATTCAATTGTTTAATTATTATCAAATTTTGAAAACCCCTCTTTTTCTTAAAAAATTTTGTGATAAGTTTAAATTAAATAATGATTATATTATTGGAAATGATGAAGAAGGAATTATATTTTAAGGTTTATTAATAATTGTTTTATGATACTTTTTATTTGGCTTTTTAATTTTATTATGAATACTTTTGGATTTATTTGAATTTTATGGGAAATTTTGGTATTACAGTTTTCTGATTATAGTATGTTATATAGTTAAATAATTCTAATTACTTAAAATTTATAATTTTTAATTTTGTTAATAAAAAATGTTTATTTTAAATAACAAAATAGATGAATTTAAAAATAAATAAAAATCTTGAAAATCTTGCAATTGAATGATAATTCTCAAAAATAAATCTTTGAAAAGTTAAAATTAAAAAGAAATGTTTTTGTAAATAATTTTTAATCGAAAGTTAATAAAGTTTATAATAATAAAGAAAAAAAGAAAAATAATTGAAAAAAATATATTTAAAACATCAATCATATATTTTCATTGGGAATGTAAAAACTATAATTAAAAATAATATTTTGACTTTAAATGAAATAAAATTAGAATTATTTAAAAAAAAATTTTGAACATAAATTAGATAAAATAAAATAAGATTAATAATAATAAAAATAAAAAAATTTCCAAAAATAACAATTAATCAAACAAATCTTTTTAAATTTAAATAAAACAAATGCAATAAATACAAATAAATCTCCTTTTGGTGTGATGATTATTTTCTAAAAACAAAAAATATATAAAATATCATAAAATTAAATTATTCAGTAACTGTAATTTATGAACAATTAAAAAAAATGAATGATTAATTAAAAAAATAAAAAAAAGTTATCAAAAATAAAAACGAATTTATATTAAAATTTATAAATATATAAACTCAAGATTAGACTTATTTAAATTAAGTAAAATTAATTTGATAAATTATATGCATATAATTATGATATAATATCAAGAATAAAAATATATAAAGAATAATCAAAATTAATTATCAAAACAAATATATAAATATAAGAATAATAATAAAGTTAAAATCCAAAATCTAAATTTTGTTTACTATGTTTACTTGTTGAAGTAGTATTATTAGTTTTATTAGTTCCACTTTTTTTACTTAAACCTCTTTTTTTCATAGTATTTTTTTTCAAAATATTATTATTATTCTTATTATATTTAACATAAAATTGTGAAGTTATAATATTTTGATTATCATTAATTAAAACTGGTTTATTATCTTTTCCTTCAGTTAATCTATTATAAAATTTAGTTTGATTTGTTGGATCACTTCCTTTTCTTAAAGAAGTTATTTTTTTATTTGAATTTCTTTCTGAAGATTCAGATCTCTTATCTAAACAATCTAATCTATTCTCAGTAAGATTTTTTATTTTGTTTAAATAATTTTCTGAATCTAATACAATCAAATTTTGAGTATAATTCATTATATTTTTTTCATTGTGGAATATAATTTTAGGTAATTGAAGTTGTTCAAATGTTTCTTCAAATTGATTTGAATTTAATATATTTTGCCTTTTTAATTGCTCATAATTATATATTATATCATTTTTTTCTTCTATTATTTCATTATATATTATATTTATTTTATTAGAATATTTATTTTGGAATAAATTTATTTTTTCATTTAATGATTTTATTTCATTTGAAATTAAATTTATATTTAATTTACTTTCTTCTATCTTATCACATTGGAAATTATAAAGATTAAAAATTTTTTCTTCATATAATTTTTGAATTTCTAAAAAAGAATTAATAATTTTTTTTATTTCAGTTTTTAATTTAAAACTTTCTTCTTGTAATTTCCTTTTAAGAAGATTTTGAAATTCATCTAATTTTTTATTCTTTGAATTAAAATCTTCTTTTAAAAAATTAATTTGTTTAGAAACAATTTCAATTTCATCATTAATTCTTTCTTTGTTAGGTTCAAAATTTAAAATTTTATGAGGATATTGATTATGATTAATTAAGCATTTAGAACAAAAAGTTTCATTATCATATTCACAAATATATTTGATTTTTTTATCATTATGAATAGAACAAATAAATTCTTTTAATTTTTTTTTTTTTTGTATTTTTTGTAAAAAAGGTTGAAAAATTTCAAAAGAAGAAATTTCATGTGTAAAAATTTTTGTGTCTATTGGACAACTTATAAGTTGATTTAAATTTGAAATTTCAATCAAACAGGTTTTACAAATTATATGTCCACAAGGAAGTATTAAGGGAATTTTATCATTTTCAATTGAATAATTTAGATTACAGTTTGGGCATTTATCAATAATTTCTTCTGAATTATCTTGTTCGAAAGTTTCATTTTGCATTTTTCTGTTTTATTAAAATTCGATAATTTATAAATGGAGATTATTTTTATAAAATTATATTAATTTTTTATTTAACATTTAATTAATTAATTACCTTAATATATTTTATATTAATATTAAACCAAATAAAAAAACATATAACCAAAAAAATGATATAAATAAAAAAAAATAAAATAATTAATATAAAAAAATGTATAATCTCGATGAAGAAGAAGATGAATCAAAATATGGAAAAATTATAAAAGTTTCAGGTCCT
Organism: Isotricha intestinalis; assembly: GCA_023807065.1. NCBI lineage: Eukaryota > Ciliophora > Litostomatea > Vestibuliferida > Isotrichidae > Isotricha > Isotricha intestinalis. Next base: position 11,229 of record JAJJLU010000507.1, on the reverse strand, counting down.
TTAGTCGTAGCAGAGAATATGGCAGGAGCAAAAATGTATGAATTGGTAAAAATAGGTTGGGATAAATTAGTAGGAGAAGTAATAAAACTTGAAAAAGACACAGCATCAATTCAATGTTACGAAGATACTTCTGGTTTAACAGTAGGTGATCCCGTATTAAGAACAGGTTCACCATTAGCAGTACAATTAGGACCTGGTCTCTTTGAACAAATTTTTGATGGTATTCAAAGGCCATTATCTGTCATTGCTGATATTACTAAAAGTGTTTATGTCCCTAGAGGTATCGATGTCCCTTCTCTTAATCCTGAAAGAGAATGGTTATTCACTCCAGTTAAATTAAAACAAGGGCAATTGCTTACTGGAGGAGATGTCATTGGGTATGTTAAGGAAAATGATCTTTTTTATGAACATAAAATTATGCTTCCTCCAAAAGCTAAAGGAAGAGTTAATGAAATTCAACCTGAAGGAAATTATAATGTTAATACTCCTATAATTGAAATTGATACTGATGGGAAAATTAGGAAGTATTGTATGAGTCATTTTTGGCCTGTTAGACAAGCAAGACCTTGTGCTGAAAAAATGCCAGGAACTGAACCTTTATTAACTGGACAACGAGTTCTTGATGCTTTATTCCCATCTGTATTAGGAGGTACATGTGCCATTCCTGGTGCTTTCGGATGTGGGAAAACATGTATTTCACAAGCTTTGAGTAAACATTCAAATAGTCAAGCTGTTGTTTATGTAGGGTGTGGTGAAAGAGGTAATGAAATGGCAGAAGTTTTAAAAGAATTTCCCGAATTGAAAACAATAGTAAATGGAGTAGAACATAATATTATGATGAGGACTATCCTTGTAGCAAATACATCAAATATGCCAGTTGCAGCAAGAGAAGCCTCAATATATACAGGAATCACACTTGCAGAATACATACGTGATATGGGATACAATGTTTCAATGATGGCAGATTCAACATCTCGTTGGGCAGAAGCATTAAGAGAAATATCAGGTCGTCTTGCTGAAATGCCTGCTGACTCAGGATACCCTGCTTACTTAGCAAGTAAATTAGCTCAGTTCTATGAGAGAGCAGGTGCTGTGAAATGCTTAGGTTCTCCTGATCGTACAGGATCAGTCTCCATTGTTGGAGCTGTTTCTCCTCCAGGAGGTGACTTCTCTGACCCTGTCACAGTCAACACCTTATATAATGTCCAAGTCTTTTGGGGATTGGATAAGAAATTAGCACAAAGAACTCATTTTCCTGCTGTCAATTGGTTAACTTCTTATTCTAAATATGAAAGTACTTTAGAAAGTTATTTTAATTCTTTTGATAGTGATTTTGTTGAATGTAAAAATGATATTAAAAGAATTTTACAAGATGAAGAAGATTTAACTGAAGTTGTTCAATTAATTGGGAAAGATTCTTTAAGTGAAGATCAGAAATTAACATTAGAAGTTGCTAAAATTATTAAAAATGATTTTTTACAACAAAATTCTTTTACTGAATATGATTTTAAATGTCCTTTGAAAAAAACTGCAGGAATGATGAAATGTATTGTTGCTTATTATAATTGTGGAATGAAAGCTTTGAAAGAAGGAACTGGTGATAATAAAAAAAGTTTTGATTATATTTTAAAGAAAACTAAAGAAGAATATGTTGATTTAACTAAAATGAAATTTATTGATCCTAATCAAAGTGATGCTGTTTATGAAAAATTATTTTCAGATAAGAAAAATGCTATAGAAGAAAAATTCAGAACTGCAGTAAATTAAAAAAAAATAAAATAAAAAACTAATAAATAAAAGAATTAATAATATTTAAATCCAAATATTTAAGAAAACTCATTTCTAAAAAAATATTTTAAAATAAAATAAAAATTAAAAATAAAAAAATTATAATATTAAAGAAATGAGAAAAAAAATAAGAAATAAGAAAATTAAAGTCAATAAGAGAATAGAAGGATAATTTAAGAATTCCAGTAATAATAAAATTCTTATGGGAAATTACTAAATATTATTCAATTATTTAATCAATAATTGGTTAAGAATATAAAAAGATATAAATTGCTGTATTTACAAACAAAAAAAGGATAATATATCTGTTTAAAAATTGAAAAGATATTTAAATTATTAGAGAAAAGTTATCTTCCTATTACTTTGAAAAAATTGAATATTGAATAAATAACAAAAAGGAGAATAATAGGAAAGAAGCTAAAAAATTATGCCTTAAGATTACTTTTTTTTTTCGAATAAATAATTTTTTAAATATTTTTTTTTTGAATTTTTTTTAACATAAAATTAAATAAATTATTTTTTATCAAAATATTTTATATATTTTATTTTTATTTTTCGAATTAAATCTAAAACATTTGAATTTATTTTTTTTTTATTCTTATCTGATATAATAATTTCATTACTATGATTTTTTCTTAATTTAGGACTAACTTTAATTAACTTATGTGTTTTTTGATTATGTTGAGGAGTGAAATTATGTTTTTTAATATTATTCATAATAGGAATTTTATCTGAAATTTTTTTAATAACTTTTTTATCTTTCATATTATCATAAATTTTCCTAAAACTTTTTTTACCTAAATTAAAATGATTGTTTTTTCTATAATAAAACCCTCTAAAAACTTTTTGTATAAAAATAACAGAAATTAAAGTTCTCCACCATCTTTGAATTAAAATAATAGAATTTTTATTATAAATTTTATAAGCTAAATTTTCAATAGATTGATTAGTTCTTTCTTTAACATCATAAGAATATCTAATTCTTCTTAATAAAATTGCTTTTTCTTTTGCTTTTCTTAAATTATTCTTTGAATAATCATTTGAATTAATTGAAGAAGAAGGTCTTTTTGAAATAGGAATAGGAATTAAATAAATATTATCTTTTTTATTTTTTAAATAATATTCTCCTGATTTTGATTCATATCTTTTATTTCCTGTTAATAATATTTCTTTTTTATTCTTTATTATATATTTATTTAAACTTTCTTTTATTTTTTCATTTCTTTTTTTTTCTCTTGAACTTTGACTTATTTTCATTTGATTAAAAGGAAATTTTTTTTTTCTTTCAGTTTTAGGATATTTATTTTTTGAAGATAAATAAGAATTTTGTTTTATTGTGTTTTCTGATTCTTCTCCTGTTCTAGTTATTGATGTTATTATTATTGAATTACATGATGATTGTCTTTTTTTTTTATTTATTGGATTTTTGAAAATTCTTTCTGGGTTTATTACTTTATTATTTATTTTTGATATTAAAGATGTATTCCTTATAAATTCTTCCTAATTTTTTATATATCATTAAAAGTTAAATATACGTTTTTTAAAATTGGAGTTTCAAATTTTTTTTTTGTAGTATTTTTCCATCCTAAATACATTAAAATTTTTTAATTAAATTATAAAACAATTTATTAAAAAATATAAATAATAATTATATATTTTATAATTTTAATTTAAATTATATTTTATTTACTTATTATCATTTATATTACTTATATAATTTTGGTATATAAAATTTCTTATTTTAAAATATTTTTCATCAAATCCTCCATCAATTATTATTTCATTATTCTCAATTTTAATAGAAATACTTTTATTTTTATCAATAATTGCTTGATTTACAATGAAAAATTTTTCTTTTAATTCTTCCTCAATTTTTTTTTTTATTTCTATTAATTTCATATCATTTTTTTTATAGAAAAAATTATAATCATCTTCTTTTCCATTATTAAGATTTATAATTTCTTTTTCATTCATATAATCATCACAAGCAACAATACTTAGAATTTTATTTCTATTTCTTTTTATTTTCAAAAATCCAGTATTAAATTCATATAAATTATCATTTAAATTGTCAATATTTAAATGTTTTCCTTTTAATAAAAAAGAAGAATCATATTTAAAAGTAAGTATATTATCACTTAAATCTTTATAATAATTTTCATTTTCTTTTAAAAAAGTAAATTTATTTTTTAAATTAATTGGTAATTGATTGTTTAATTCTCCTAAAAAAATAATTTCATCTTTTGGATTTATTTCATTTAAAATAATACATTTACTTAAAGAATCAATATCGGATAAAAAATTAAAGAATAAAATCTGACAGTTAATTTTAATTGATATATTTTCAATTTTTAAAGATAAAGGAAGTGAATATTCAAATCTAAATTTATTTTCTTTTATACTATTTTCATTTTGTTTAAATTTTTCAAAAGAAGAACTAAAAGTTGGATTTCTTAATTTATTTAATTCTTTTATTATTTCTAATTCTTCTTTTGGTAATTTAATTCCAAAATCAGAAAATCTTTCTTTATTATCATAACTAAACATTAAAAATTGCCTTTCTTCAGAAAATAATTTAGAATGTCTTATTTTTAATAATTCTTTTTCTTTTATTTGAATTTTTTTCATATTTTCTTCTTTTTTTTCTTGTTCTTTATTTTTTTCTTCAATTTCTTTTTCTTCTTCTTCTTCATCTTCAACATTTTTTCTTTCAACAACAATTCTTTCTTCAAAATTAACAATATTTTGTTTATTGATAAAAATTTGATTAATAATATAATTAATAACACTTCCATCATTAAAATTATTTTTTAAAAGAATCATAACAGTATTTTGATCACTGCAAATTTTAGGAAAAATATTATGACTCATTCCAATATTTAAACTTTCAAAACTAGCAAGAATAATATATCTAATTCCATTCTTTGGAGCAGGAATATTAGTATCAATCCCTCCTCCGCTATTAATAAATTTATCATATTCTTCCATATTTTTAATACAAGATATATATTGAAAATTAAATGGTTTATCAACAAAAGAATAAAATTGTTTACTTATATCAGTACTTAAAAATTCTATTAAACTATTTACTCCATCTGTTATTTCATTGCTACAACTTCCACATACTAAAACTTTATATTCTGGTTTATCTTCTCTGTTAAAAGATGTAAATTCTTTTAATATTTTTTCTATTTTTATTATCATTTCTAATGTTACATTCACACTGTCACATGGAATAAAAAAATTTTTTTTTTTGTCTAAATTATCTAAAAAAATTAGTTTAAATTGCTTTTCTTCTTCTGTTCTAATAATTGATAATTGGTCGTTTATTAACGTGTCTGTTATTATAAAATTTATTCCTTTTAATTTTTGATAAGAAAAAGAATCAGTAATAAATTTTGGTTCTATTGAAAATTGAGGAGCATATAAAAAATTATAAAATTTATAATTTAATTTCCAAACACATCCTCCAAGAGTAAAACCAGAAGGAAGAGGAGTTATTTTTAATTTTATTTCATCACTTGGCTCAATAGATAATTCTATATTTTGTTGAAATTTTAAATCATTAATTGAAAAAAAATATTTATTTAAAGTTTCTTTATTTATTTCAAAATTAAATGGATTTTTTCTACTTTCTAATAGACCAATATATGTGTCTCTCATTATATAAATTCCTAACTTGGAAATTGGAGTTGTGGAATATATTTTTATTTTTTTTTTTGATTTTAATAATGACATTATATAAGGAAGAGCTCCAAAATAATTTAAACTATTATTACTTAAAAAAATTGCATCTGGCTGATTTTCACTTATAAAATTTTGATATTTATATCTTATTTCTTCTGTAAATGAATCATTCCATCCACAATCAAAAAGTAAATTTAATTTATTTATTTTTATTAAGGTACTTATTGCTTTATCCTTTGATAATGTTAATATTGGTTTTATTTCGAATGGAAATGAATTTCTCATTTTTATATATTAATAAAATTTTTAATTTAATTTAAATATTATTTATATCAATGAGAAATGAAATAAAAGCTAATAAAGTTAGAACTCTTTTATTATTAAATACAGAATCAGATGTTGAGCATTTTAAATCAAATAAAACAAAAATGAATTCTATATCTCCTCATATATATTATAATATGTATTCTAATATAGAAATTAATATTGAAAATCCTTGTGAATCTTTTTCTATAGATAGAAAATTTATTTTAGCGCAAAATTTGATTAATAAAGAAAAAAAAGAAATTGAAATTGAATTCACACCGATTATAGAAGTTGAATATAAGTTAAAGAAAAAATTAATTTCTGAAAGAAAAAATCAAAATTTTTTTAAAAATTTGTCAAATTTAGATTCTTCGCCTTTATCAAAGACATCTCAATGTACAAATGAAAATCCTGTTTCTTCAAATCATGGAAATACTCCTTTTAATATATATAATTTTAAAAATAATGATAATAGTAAATCTTCAATTCATTTTTTAAGACAATTAGCAAAACATTTAATTAGAAGAAGAAAAAAGACAAAAATGTTAAATGCTCTTCGTAAAAATGAAAATGTTTTTAAATCTCAAAAAAATTTATCAGTTATAATAATGAAAAATTCAAAAAAAAATGATATTGAAAAATACAACAAAAATAAATCTTCAAAGAATGTTAATTTTCAAAGATATATAAAACAAAAATCTCCGAAAAATTCTCCAACTTTTGGTTCTATGAAAAATAAAGAAATTAGTCATTTAGTACATTCTTATTTTACTTCTTATGAAAATAATAATTTTAAAAATAAATGTAAAAATTTACTTCTTGAAAACAAAAATATGATTACTAGTAATGGACCTTCTTTTAATAGAAAAATATTCACTTTAATGAATGTTCAATTAGAAAAAGAAAAATTAATTTTCAAAAAAGAATAATCAAAAAAATATTAATACAAGTAAATTCTTAATTTTAACTTTTGATTATAAATAATAATTGATAATGATAAATGGGATTATCATTCTTTTTTTAAATTTTTAAAAAATATTTAAATCTATAATATCATGAAAAATATATAAAATAACTATTAATAATAAAGTAAAATTGTTGAATATTTAACATATTAAATTTAAATATTTAATATAAAAAATAAAATATTTTTTTTGTCTGATTAAAAAGTAAATTAAAAGATTAAATATTTTGATTGTATAAATTAAAGATTTTAAATTTTAATAAACTAATAATGAGAAAACATTTAAAAAAAAATAGTGAGATTACTGAAAAAAGGAAAAAATAAATAAAGCTATTTCAAAAAATTAATCATTAAATTTTGAATTATCAAAATTAAGCAAATAAATAATATAATGGAAATGATAAAAAATAATGTTAAAAGAATATAAAATAAATTAACTCTTTTTTCAATAATGTTAGTATTATTGAATTTAATTTATTAATGATTATTCTATTAATATGTTATTTTATTTTATGGAATAATAAGTAAAGGAATTAATAACTGAAAAATATTTCTATAATTTTAAACAATACAATTTGAAAAAACAGAAATTAATTATTAATATTAAAAGGAAAAGATAAAATTAAAAATGAAATATTGTTATTATCATTCAAAATTTAAAACATAAAAAAGACCTTTTAGTGCTTATTGTAAAATATAATTATATATTAAATATTTATTCATATAAAAATGTATATTTGTTTCTTTAAATTTTAAACGATATAATTATTTAATATTTCAACAAAGACATTAAATTATTCTTTATTTCATTATCGCTATTATCAAATTTAATTATTCCACTTTCAGAATCATCATCTTCATTTTTTAAAATTTGTAATATTTTCCCTTTTTTCTTTTTTTCATTTTCTCTTTTATAATATATATCCTTATCAATAATTTGTTCATTTTCAATTATAATATTTTCAATTTGTTCAATTTTAACAGTTCTTAATTTCATTCCATGATATTCACCTTTAATTTTATTAATTTCATTTTTTAAAACATTATTTTTTTCCAATTCTTCAATATCAGAAAAAAATTTATGTTTCAAAGCTTTATCAATAGAAATTCTTTCCTCAGAATTAAATTTCAACATTTGTGATAATAAATCATAAGTATCATCATCGATTTCATTTTTCATTTTTTCATTAATAAACTCTCTTAATTTATTATCATAATTAACAGAAGGAATTAAATTATCAAAAAATTTATTATCATTATTAGATTCTAAAAATTTAAATCTTTTAATTTCCTCACTATTAGGACTTCCAATAATTTCAAAAATTTTTTGTATTTCATCAATAACAGTTTTTCCAGGAAAAATTGGTTTTCCAATTAATAACTCAGCAAATACACATCCAATACTCCAAACATCAATTGAAATATCATATCTATCATTATTTAATAATAATTCAGGTGCTCTATACCATAATGTTACAACATTAAGTGACATTTTCCTTAATTTAATTGGGTAAAATTTTTTAAATGTTCTTGCTAAACCAAAATCAGCTAATTTTATTATTCCATCATGTGTTATTAATATGTTTTGTGTTTTTATATCTCTATGAATTATACTTTTACCATGTAAATATTGGGTTGCTTTTAATATTTGATATAATATTAATTTTATATTTGGAAGGGAAAATATAAATTTTGCTTGGAGTAAAGATGATATATCATGTTCTATATATTCATATATTATGGATACAAATCCTTTTTTTTTTGAAGTTGGTGCTTTTATTGATGTTTCTATTAATTTAACTATATTTGGATGATTTAATCCTTTTAAAACTGATATTTCTCTAACTGCATTTAATGGTACTCCTTCATTTATATTAATTGGTATTTTTTTAAGTGCTACTATTATTCTTTCATTATTTTCAGTTAAATATGCTGATCTATATACTCTTCCATATGAACCTTGTCCTATTTTATTTCTTTGATTTATATCTGTTATTAATTGATCTGCTTCATTTGATGAACTATATGAATTTGGAGAATAACTTCCATCTGAAAATATTGGCTTTTCTATTTCCATTTTATAAAATCAAAATATTTAATCTTTTAATTTACTTTTTAATCAGACAAAATTTTAAAAATATTTTATTTTTTATATTAAATATTATTCTTAATTTCACCTTTCTTAAAAATATTAATTGATAATGATAAATAGGATTATATTACTTTTTTAAATTTTAAAAAAATTTAAATATATAATATTATGAAAAATGCATATAATAATATTTTCATTTTATGAGAGAATTTCTGAATACAAAATGTATAAAATTGAGTAAAAATATGAAATATTTATATTTATGTAAAGGAAGTAAAGTATGATAATGATAACTAAATTAAATAATGATTATAATAATGAAATTACAAAATTAAATGATACTTTCAACACTGAAATTCAAAAATTAAATAGTGAAAAAGATTCAATTAAACAAACTTTAAGAAAGCAAATGATAATAAATGAAGAACAAAGAACTTATATTGAAATTTTAAAACAAACAATTGAAAGCAATTTATTTAAAGGTAATTATAATGCTTCTATTAAGCAATCAAAAGAATTTCAAAATTATAATATTGAAAAAGGTAAAGAAGCAAATGATGAAAAAAATATGAGTGAATTTTTTATAAATTTTAATAAATATAAAGCTGAAAGTGAATTATATAAAAAAGAATTAGATGAATTAAAAGAAGAATTTGAAAAGACAATTAATAAAATGAATGAATTAAATAAAAACTATGAAGATTCAAATAAACAAAATATTATTTTAAAAGAAAATATTAATGAAGAAAAAGAAAAAAACAATAATTTAACTCTTGAAAGACAAAATAATATTTCTGAAATAGAAAATTTACATGAAAATAATCAAAAATTAAACTCTGAAAATAATGAATTAAAAGATCATTTAACACAATATCAAAAAATGAATAAAGAAAAAGAAGAGCAATTAAAAGAAAATTCCAAATTAATAACAAATTTAAAAAATGAAATAAATAATTATAAAAAGAAAGAAGATAAATTTTATGCTATGAATCTGGAAAATGATAGAATAAAAAAACAATTAAAAGAAGATGAAAAAGAAAAAGAAGAATTAAAAACAAAAAATAAAGAAATAAAATCTGAAAATGATAAATTATTACAAACTTTAAAAAATTTAGGAAATGATAGAGATGATTTATCATATTCATTAAAACAAATAAAAGAAAAATTTAGTTTAACTTTACATTATAAAGATGAAATTGAAAAATTAACAGATACAGTTCATTCAAGAGAAAATGAATTAAAAGAACTTTTTGAAAAATTAAATATAATGAATTATGAAAATCAAGTATTATTAAAGCAAAAAAATGATGATAATAAAAAATTAAAAAATCTATTTGATAATTATCAATCAATTGAAAATTTAAATAATCAATTAAAAGAAGAATATGAAGATTTAAAACAAAATTGTACTCTTCAAAACAGAGAATTATTAAATGCAAAAAAGGAAAATGAAAATTTATTAAATGAATATAATAATTTAAAAGAAGAACTTAATGAAGCAATAATAGCTAATCAAAGGCAAGCTTATAAATTACATAATTATAATACTGAAAAAATTGATAAAGAAAATGAAATAAAAGATTTAAAGGAAAAACATAATAATGAAATAACTAATTTACAAAGTGAAATTGATAAATTAAACAAAAAAATTTCAGACTCTGATTTTGATTATCAAAATTTATTAAAAGATTATAATAATTTAAAAGATGAAAAAGATGATTTTAATAAAAAGTATAATAATAAATGTGAAGATGAAAAAAAATTAAATGATGAAAATCATAAAATGAAAATTAATTATGATTCTCTTTCAAATAAATATAATGAATCTTTATGTAATTTAAAAAATCAATCTCGACAAATCAATGATTTATTACAAAAAAATTCTGATTTAGAAATCTCAATTTCTGATTTAAAAAAAGAAAATAAAAATTATTCTATTGAATTAAATAATATAAAAAGTGAATTAAATGATTATAAAAAAGATGAAAAAATTGAAAAAGATTCTTATATTGATAATGTTGATAATTTATTAAATAATTTAGAAAGAATAAATAAAAATTTTAATTTAGATAATGTAAATTACGATAAATGTAGTAATATAATAAAGTATAGATCTATTTCTTCTATTCCAGAATTTTTTAAAATTTCTACTAAAGATATTATTGAATTAACCAAAGAAAATAGAAAATTAATTCAAGAATTAAAAGAATTAAATGATAAAATTTTTGAGAATGAACAAAAAAATAAAAACATATTAAATGAAAAAAAAGATATAGAAAAAAAAATTGTTAATTTAAATAATATAAATGAGAAATTATTAAATGAAAATATAAATTTAAAAAAACAATTAAATGAATGTAAAGAGTATATAAATAAATTTCAAAATTCAATT
>JAJJLU010000506.1:0-35791 GCA_023807065.1 Isotricha intestinalis | reverse complement strand
CCCCAATCCCCAATCCCCAATACCCAATACCCAATACCCATAAATTTTTAAAAATATTTAATTTTATATTTTTAATAAATTAATATTAATACATTTTCATATATTTTATAAATCTTTTATTGTTTCTAATTTATTTTTTGGTTTTAATCAAATAAAATAGGAAATAATTTATCAACATTTTTTTTAATTTATATATATTGTATTTTTTCATTTCAACATCCAATAATATATAATTTCATATTCTTCTCTGTTTAAATTCTTTTTATTTTTCTTATACTATTTCATATAATAACCAATTGAAATAACTTTGGAATTTTTTAATTCAAAAAATTTCAAAAAAAACCTCAAAGTCAATAATCTAAAAATTTATATTTATTAATATCAAATTGTTCTTTGCTGAAAAAAAATTAAATTTACTTTATTTACAGAGTTATAATTTATTTGAATAATATTTTTTAAATATTATTTTTTAAAAATTATATTAAATAATTATTTTTTATTATTTAATAAATATAACTCCCTAATTATTATTATTTAAAATAATAATTCAAAATATTATTTTATAAAAAAATAAAAACCATATTTATATACTATTATTCCTCATTAAAGTTTTTTTAATTTTATCTCTTTCTTGTTTTGGAATAATTTTTAACATAACTTTACCTTGATGAATTTGTGAATTTGTTTTCATAATTTTAGGGATTAAAAGAGAAATATAAAAAACAATTAAAATAAAGGATAAAATAATACAGCAAATAATACTATATTTTTCAATATCATCAGAAATATCATATATAATTTGAGTAATTTCTTCTCTTAAACTATTAATAGCAGGTTTCATAATATTTTCAATTAAAACAGTTAAATTTAAAGAAGTATTAGAATTAATAACATTGAAAGGATTATATTTTAAATAATCTTCATATAAATTTTCATTATCAGGATACAAAGGATTAACTATACTAGAATCATATAATATTTCATTATAATAATAACCTTTTAATTCTCCTTCATATAAAACAGTATCAATTTGAATTATTAAAAAACATAAAAGTTGAATCCCATGATTAAATATTGACCAAAGACCATAATTTCCTATATTATCAGCTACTTCTTTACAAGTTTTATTATATTGTAAAGCATAATCTGAAAAATGCTCACATAATACATCATTATAATAATTTTTTATTAAATTTTTACCTTTTTCGTTTAAACCATTTGCTCCTGTCATTATTTGAATATAATATTCTTCATTTTTTTCATATGTTTGCGTTAACTCTGTATGAAGAATATTATATATTTCTATTATTTTAGGATCATTATTTCGATAATTGGAAAATACTAAATATGTTCTGTAATAATTATATAATCTTGAAAAGTATGAGTATTGAGAAAGAATATCTAAATATAATGCTTGGTATTTTAGTATTAATGTATATTTGGATTTTACAAAATAATGTATTAATATAAATCCTATTAATATCATTATAAAAAGAAATATAAATTTTGATAGAAAATCATATTCTACTATTTGTTTTTCTAATAATTTCATTTTACTTAGATTTTTTTCCGAATTTTTTTGTACTTGATTTAAATCATTTTGCATTAGTGAAGTATTTTCACTTTCAATAATTGTTTCTTCTTCATTTGGTTCTTTTGTTATATTTATTACAGGATTACTAACTAAATTTTTAGGATCTGATTCAATGACATTATTTAATTCAATAAATTTTTCACATCTATTTATCGCATTAATTATATATTGTGGATTTATTCTAAAGAAAATTTCAAAAACTTTATCTTCTTCTTTTTTAACATTTATATTTACTTTAATAAATCCAAATAAAATAACTAATTCTAAAATTACTAAACATATTATCAATATTACTAACATTTTTTCTGAATTTCTTTTTCTTATATTATATTCATCTGAATAAAATTCATTAAATTCTTCTAAATTAGTAAATAATAAATTTTCATAATTATGGAAAATAAAATTAAAATAAATATTAGTAAAATCTAATTCATTTTTATTAATACAATAAAAGGAAAAAATAGAATAAGAGAATTCTTCAAGTAAATGAAGTAAATAACCATCAGTACAATTTGTAGTTAAAGAAATACTTGATAAACTACAAAAATTAACATTAAAAGTATCAACTTTTTCTTGATTTGAATTTTTCATTGAAGAATGAAAGCTTATAATTAATTTTAAAAACTCTAAAATTTGATGATAAATACTTATTAAATTATCACTATATAAGGTTTCTAAATTTTCTTTTGGGGGATTATAATGATAATAAATTTTTCTTTGAAGAGCAATTATTTGATAAGAATTATAAAAAGCATTATTTGAATTTACCATTAAATCAGAAAGTGACTTTTTAATTTCAATTACTTTCATTATTTCATGATGTGTTTCTAAAGTTTTATAAAAAAGAATAAAAAGAAAAAGTGTTAAACCTAGCAAATTTAATAATATAATTCCTATTAATGAAATAATATTTTTTGATAACATTTGTTTAGTTTCGAAAGATCTTTTTCTTTTATTTGTATTTATTTCTTTTTTTTTTTCATTATTATTACTATTATTTTCTTTTATTTGATTTAAATTATTTTTACTATCTTTTTTAAACTCTTTTTCAAAATCTTTTGTTTGTTTTGCATTAGTGATTAATCTTTCATTTCTAAAAATTTCTTCAACTTTACAATCATTAATATAACCTTTACATTCATCAACTATTTTATTTTTAAAATTATAGACAAATAAAGTAATATTTTTTAAATTAATATTATAATATAAATATTCATTATTTTTAACATTAGAGCTAATGGAAGGATTATTTTTAGATAATTTTTTAAATATTGGTAATTCTTCTTTTTCTTCTTTAATATAAGATTTATTAATATCACTACTTTCATCAAATTCATCTTCATCATATTCGTTTTCTTCTTCTTCTTCTTCATTTAAATTTGCAATTTCATTTTGAATTTCAAAATAATTTTTTTGAAAATAATTTTCAACTTCTTCAAAATCTTCATTTTTTTCGTTTTTTTCATTAATTAAGGCAAATTCTTTTTTTTTAATATCAAATTCAAATTTTTCTAAATTATTAGGAACATAAGAAGAAGAAACTAAATCAACTAATTCACTATTTATTATATTTTTGTCTTCACTTTCATTATCTAATATTTTTTTTGATTGAACACTGTAATTGAATTTCTTCCTTGATGTAAAATACTTGATCTTTGATTTTTACTATTTGTTTTTTGAAATTTAAAAATGTATCCAACTAATTTATTAAAAAATTTTATTTCATGAATAGAAACTTTAAAAAATTGATTATTTATACTCCAATTAATAATTCTTTCTTCATCATTAATAAAATTATTTTGTATCACATTTTCTTTAACTGAATTAATATTAATAACTGTATTATCAAAATTTCTTTTACTAATAAGACAATGAATATCTTCATTAAATTCTTTTATAAAAGGAGTTATTTCTGTAAAATCATCTAAAACATTTGTATGTAAATTTAATAATTGAATTGAATTAGAAGTAAAATTTTTAATAATAAAATAATTGTCTGTAAAAACATAACAAGTAGTTGAATTGTCTTTATAAACATTTAATTGTTCTTCTTCATCAATTTGAGCAAAAATAAAAGGAAAAGAATCTTCATCAATATGAATTGTAATAGTTAAAGCAATTGTTTCCAGAAATTTTTCTTTAGAGCATAAATTAAATGGGCTTTTTTTAAGGAAATTATAATTTAAATTTGAGTTCATTTCAAAATATTTTTGTAAATAATTGGTATGTTCTTCAACTAAAAAATAAGGTATAAAAATATCCATTTTTTGCCCAATTAATTCATCAGATTCATACCTTAATATCTTAGAAATTTCTGGAGAAATTTTTTCCACTACTCCAAAGTTAGAATTTTTAGCAGAAACTAATATAAAATGAAAATTAGAAGATGTATGAATATCATTTAAATTAATTCCATTAAATATTGATGTTACATTTCCAGATAATCCTTTTAAAATTTCTTCTAAATCCTCTTCTCCATTTTCATTTAAAATTTCTCTTAAATAATAACCATATAAAGCATATATTTTTTTATCTTTTAATTTCATTGTTGTTATTTTGTCAAATTGTTCGTTTATATCATTTACTAATCTACCAATGTTATATCCCATTTCATTTAATGTTTTTATATCTTTATTTTGTGAAGCATTTAGTAATAATGTCCAAAAAGAATAATATGATTCTGCTGCTTTTGATATTTTACCTATGAATTTATTTATTTGATATCTTGTTGATATTTCTGTTTTATCTATTACATTTTCTAATCCTTTTTCTTCTAAAACTTTTTTTATTCTAAAAACATAAAATTTTTCTCCTATTGAAGCATGAATATTTTTTTCACATATGTCTTCATATAAATGAAATAATAATATATATGCTGCTTTATACTTACCAAGGTAATAATATAATAATTTATACATTCCTACTTTTAAAAGTATACTATTTGGTCTATCATTTATTATTTTTTTTAACATTGATTCAATTTTTAATAAAAGAGAATATTCTTTTTTTTGTTCTATCCAAAAATTTTGAGTATCATTTATAGAAAATTCATTAAATTTAATAAATTTCATCATTTCAACTCTATCAGCATTTTTATCTTTAATAGAATGTAAAATTAAATGTAATTGGAAATATAAAGTTGTATCAGAATATTTACTTATTTGAGTTTTTAAACTTATTTTTTTAAAATTTTTTGAAATAGATAAAACTACAAATACTGAAATAAAAGAACTAACAATAAATCCCCCAAATAATCCATAAATATTTTTTTTTTGGAATATATTTCCTAATAATAAAAAAATACAAGAATTCAAAAAAACAAGACTGGAATTTAAATAAAAAGTTCTTTCAATTTCACTTTTTGAAACATATAAATCTTCAAGAAGGAAAAAAAAGAAAATAAAGAAACTACCTAAAACAAGTATATAACTAAATAATGTTTTATAATCTTTTATTTCAATCAAGGCATTAAAAGTAGAAAAAGAAGTCCTTGAAAAAAATAAAGCTTGTAAAGGATTAATAATAAGATGTCTTATTGTTGAAACAGATCTATTTTCATTTCTTGCAAAACAAAGACAAACAGAAGAAAAAGTAATTATAATTAATAATATAACATTAATCACACTTAATATTACATAAATCATATGTTTCCCTTTATAACATTTAAATCCATTATCTAATAAAGCATTTTTTTCATCACATATTAATATACCTAAATTTATTTCTATAATTATATTAAAAATATATTTTACCAAGGAAAGGAGTATATAATAATCTAGGTAAAAGAAAAAAAAACATTCCAAAAAAAGCATTTACATTTGCTTCAATCTTTTTTTCATAAAAGTTCATTATTAAAATGTAAATATATAATCCTGATATAATAAAAAATGTAGCATATATTATATATAAAACTATAATTAATAGATTAAATTGTGATTCTACATAATAAATAATTCTAAAATATTTTGTAAAGCCTGATACTATCTTATATATTTTTGTTTCTCCCCATTGATTTGAAAACTAATTGAATTAAATTTAATTAAATTTTACTTTTGGTGAAAATGAAAAAGAAAATAATTGAACTATATCTAAGATTGCTAATACTAATGAAAATAATGGAGATGTATCAAAAGTTGAAAATATTTGGTAATATACAATAAAATTTGCTTGCTCAAATTTGTCAAAAAAGTTATTTCTTGACATTTTATTTTTTTTTATTAGAAATTTACTATTGTATATAATATGAAAAAATATATTTTAATGTATTTTTTCAGGAATATTCAAAAATTTATCAGCAAATGATTTTACAATAATAAATAAAAACTATAAATAATTAAAATAAAAATATAATCAATAAAAAAAATAAAAAATAATTATTAGAAGTCTATATTAAATACATTTTATTTAGGAGAATATTTATCGATAAAATAATTAATTTTTAAAAATTTTTTCATTAAGATTATATGCACTTTTTTTTTTCAATTTCCCTTTTCAATAATGAAGGAATTTAATAACAAAATAATTTGTTTTTTATTATCATTATTAATCAAATAATTAAAAATTTGAATGATAAATTATTCAATAATTGATTGATTTAGAAGTCTTAAATAATTCTTTTGAATAATTAATTTTTATATTGAACTTAATTTATTTTAGAGATTAATCTATTGGTTAATATTTTTAATTTTTTTAACATTTAAATAATTATATTCAAATATTAATTAAATACTATTGAATAAAAAATAATAAACTGATGTTTATATATATTTTATACAAATTATTTTATCAAATAAATTAAATTATATATATTAATTTCATTGTGAATTATAAATATTAAAATTTATAATTCTAGTAATAAAAACATAAAATATTTTTATTATTTTTTCATTAATATATATATATTTATATTTCTGTTCATATATTCATGATATAAAGACCGATAAAATACAAAATTATTATTAATATTTAAATATTTTCTCTAATTATAGCATTGACCAAATTAGAGATTTCTCTTCCAGAAACTTCTGAAAACATA
Organism: Isotricha intestinalis; assembly: GCA_023807065.1. NCBI lineage: Eukaryota > Ciliophora > Litostomatea > Vestibuliferida > Isotrichidae > Isotricha > Isotricha intestinalis. The sequence goes on along the minus strand of JAJJLU010000506.1, from coordinate 29,162 downwards.
TAATAAGGTTCAATATTTTGTTTTTTAATTACCGATTCGAAAAATACTGCTTTTTTATTATCTTCTATAGGTGATTCATCTTCTAATTCAACATTAATACAGTCTTCTTTATCATGGATAAAATTTTTTATAAAATCTGGATTAAAAGTTTCGGGAATTTTAAATTTTCTTTCCATAGAAAATTTCTTTTCTACAATATCATTGATGAAATCTGAAGTTTTAATTTTTTTATATTCTGAACTCATTTATATTATTTTTTAAAAGAAAATGTGAAAAAATCTTAAAAAAAAAGTAATTTATATCTTAAAAAAATAATTAGAAATTAATTAATTAATTTAACATGAATCAAATAATGTTAAAAAATATTATAATTTCAACAAAAACAAAAAACTTGACTTTGTTGTTTTAAATAATTTTTTAAAATTAAAGAAACTTGATTAGATATTCCTTTAATTTTCAAAGCTTTAACAATATCTTTTTTATTAAAATATTCTTTTTCAAGTAATAAATTAATTATTTTAATATAATTCCATCTACAAGCACATTCAAGAGGAGTTTCTTCAATATTATCAACAAAAGAAGAAATTTTAGGATTTAAACCTTTATTTAAAAAATATTGTAATATTTCTTTTTTTCCTTCTTGAACAGAAATATATATTAATGTTTTTCCATTTGATTTTAATGGAGTATTAAATATGAAATCTATGTCTTTTTCAGTTTTTATATTTCTTTCTGGATTATATATATATAATTTTTCTATTATTTCTAAAGGATTTATATTATTATTTATTATTTGATATGCTATATCTTCTTTTAAATTATTTTTATTTTTTTCTTTATTATTTATTTTCTCATTGGTTAATGCTTCTCTTATAAGATTTTTTAATACTTTATTTTCTTCTTTTTGTTTTTCTTTTTCATTGTTTGGGTGTTCAAATAAATGGGAATTTTTTGATTTATATTCTTTTAAATCATCATTAAGTTGATTTTCATCGTTTATTAATTTAATTTCTGTATATTGGGTTAATGATTTAATATTATTTTTGGAATCTTTTTTTGAGTTGTTATTTATATTTAAGATCGAATGTTCATTGCTATTTGAATTATCATTTGTATCATTATTTTCTATTTCTTTATATTGGAAATTATTTGCTATTAAAGTTAATAAATCTTTATTATTATTTATATTTTCACTATTTGTTTTTTTTGTTTTGTGATTATTAACTGGATTTTTGTTCATTAATGACATTTATCAGTTTATTAAAAATAAAAATTAAATTGAATTATGTGAATGGTTCAGTTATTGAAAATAAATTTTAACTTTTAGATATTTAGGAAATATAATTAAATATATAATAATGTTTATATAAATTTTGCATAATTTTAAACAAATAAAAAATAATTCATTTAAAATTTTAAAATGATTATTTTAAAAACAAATTGAAAATAAATTTATAATAGAAAAATAAAAAATTAAATAATAAAAATTAAAGTCTATTTATTAAAAAATGTCGAATTCTTTTATATCTTTATCAATTGAATCTGAAATAAAAGCCAAATTCAATGTTTTATTTGAATTGACAGAAAATCAAAATAAATTAAATAAAATAAATCCACAAAAGTTTATTGAAGAATGTAAAGATATAGGAGAGCAAATTCATTGTTTAAAATGTTCTTTTTTTTCATTAAATTCAGTTCAATGTTCTAATTGTGAATATCTAATATGTGAAGATTGTAGTAAAGATATAAAAGAATGTTTGTTATGTGAAAGTGAATTTATTCCAAAAAAAATAGATAAAACATTATTAAGAGTTATACAAGAAATAAAAGTAAATTGTATAAATTCAGATCTTTGTCCAAAAATAAAAGTAAAAGAATATAAAGAACATCTATTAAAATGCGATTATGCAGATTTTTTATGTTTAACTTGTAAAAAAGTCATTTCTGGCAAAAAAGAATGTATTGAACATGCAAAAATTTGTGGTTATTCTAATAGAAAATGTAAATATTGTTCAATTGATATTAGATATTATGAAAAAGAAAAACATGAAAGTAAATGTGGTGAACAATTTGTTCCTTGCCCTTTATGTAAAATTCAAGTTAAAAATAAAAATATAATTACTCATAAAAAAAAGGAATGTGAAATGAGAATTATTAAATGTAAAGAATGTTCACAAGAATTTCCTTATAAAAACAAAAAATATCATACCATGGAAAAATGTAAAAATAACCAAATTAATTATTGGAAACAATTATATTTAAAAGAAAAAGAAAGAAATAAGAAAAAATCATTAGCAGAGCTTTTAGATTCATCAATGTTATCGATGAATAGTATTGACAATAATAATCAAAGTGATAAAGATTATGAAAATGATAGTTACAAAGAAATTAGTAATGATGATGATGATGAAGAAGATGATTATGATAAATTTATTAATTTTCTTGAAACTCCAAAAACTAAAAAGGGATTATCGAAATCTCCTATAAATAATAGAGGATTTAATAATAAACAATTAATTAATAACTCTAGTTATTATCCAAGATATAATTATCATGTTAAAAGGGAATTAAATATTGAAAGTGAAATATTATTAGAATCTGATAAAGATTTTCTAATAGATTGTTTCCCAAAATTTTTTAATGTACAGTTTAAATTAAAATTCAAAATGTATAACAATATAAAATGTGAAAAATTTCATGAAGAATGTGATAATATAGGAGCAACTTTGACTTTATTAAAAATAAAAGAAAAGGAAAATGAAAATGGAAAAGATAATAATAATAATATTAGATTAGGTGGATATGCAAGTGTATCTTTTGATGATAAAAGCAATGAAAAATATGATAAGCATGCTTTTATTTTTTCATTAAATTTTAAAAAAAAATTTAGAACTAAAATTCCTGATAAATCAATTTTTTGTCATGAAGATTTTGGTCCATTTTTTGGAGGAAATAACGAACATCCTCAATTATGGACTTATGGTAATACTGGAGGAATGTATTGTCATGAATTTTATGATGACAAAGATTATTTATGTACAAAAGGACTGAACAATTTTTTTATTGAAAAAATTGAAGTGTTTAAAGTCATTATAAAAAGAAAAAAACGTTAATTGATTATTATCAAATATTTTATTGATATATTTAAATAAGATTTATTGTAGTTTTAAAGAAATATAGAATTTAAAACTATATTAGGAGGAAAAAATAGAATTGGATTTTTATTATTATATTTATTTATTATTAAAAAATGAGTTTATTTATTTTAAATTTTCTAATTGAATAATAATTATTTTCAATTATATTAATGATTTTTATATTTTAAATATATTAATTCAAGGGTAATAGCCATTTAAATTTGTTTGATCAATAAAAAGAAAAAATTATATTTGAAGAAGATTATTTTAAAATGATAGGAAGTTCAATAAGAAATATAAATATATGAGTAAATGATACAAAAGAATTTAAAAATGATGTAGATTATAATAAATTATTTTAATATAACAAAAAAGAGAAGACATTATTGGAAAAGGGAATTTTTTAGGAGATCTAAGAATTTATAATGATATTTTCTTTTCATTCACTAAAAATTTATTAAAATATTATAAACGAAGTAATTAATATTTTTGCAGATAAAAAAATAATTGTTTTCCCTGTTTTAGTTTTGAATGATATGAATAATCCAAATGAGAGAATTATTGAAAAAAGGAAAAGATTTGATTGATTATATCAAACCTTTGACTGATAAATAAAAATTTTTTAAATTTTGGGAATGTAAATCATTATATAAATAATTTATATATTCATATATAAAATTTAACTTAAAAAAATTCTAAAAATGAACCCAAAAAATAAAAACAAAAGTAAAAAACCTTATTTAATAACCTTACAACAATTATAAATTGTTAAAAAGTTTAAAAAACCAAAAATAGAAAAAAACAAGAAACGTCAGAACAAGAATCCTCAGAAGAAAAGTGAAACAATAGTAAATATAGATGAATATTTTCCTGAAATATCATCTCCAAAGAAAGAAGAAAAGAAGCAAATATCATATCAAATAAAAAATCCTTTAAATTTTGTATATTACAATCAAAAACAAGTAAATTTACCAAAATATACAGATTCAGAAAATAGTGAAGATGAAGGATTAAGTGATTATAAAATAAATGGTTATCATCCAGTTCATGTAGGAGAAATATTATTAGATAGATATATAATAATGCAAAAATTAGGTTTTGGTCATTTTTCAACTTGTTGGCTAGCTTTAGATGTTAAATATAATAATTATGTTGCGATTAAAATTCAAAAAAGTGCACAACAATATATTGATGCTGCTTATGATGAAGTTGAAATTTTATTAGAATTAGAAAAACATAATTTTGATAAATTATGGGTTAATAGCTTAATTAATTATTATAAAGATGAACCTCAAAAAATTAAAAATGGAATTAAAAAAGATCATAGTAATATTTGCCAATTATTAAATAGTTTTATTTATCATGGGCAAAATGGAAAACATTTTTGTTTAGTTTTTGAAATTATGGGAGTTAGTTTATTAGAAATTATTAAAAGATATAATTATAAAGGAATTCCTATTCCTTATGTTAGAATAATTGCAAAACAAATTTTAATTGGATTAGATTTTTTACATAGAATTTGTGGTGTTATTCACACTGATTTAAAACCTGAAAATATATTAGTTTGCTTAACTGAAAATGAATTAAAAGATATTAATGAAAATGGTTATTATGATGTTTCTAAACTTAAGAATAAAAAAATTAAAAAAAGTAATTCCAACAAAAAAAATGATGATAATGATTCTAGTTCCACTGATAATAATAATCAAAGAAATAATACAACTGGGAAAAAATTAAAGAAAAAAAATCAAAAATATAAAAAAAAACAAATTAAAAAATTAGAAAAACAAGGTTTATCAAAAGAAGAAATTGATAAACAAATAATAGAAATTATGGCAAAGAAAAAAAATGAATTATTACAGGAAAAAATAGAAGGTGATATAGATATTAATAATTATAATATAGATGAATTAATAGAAAGACCTCGTTCATTAAGTTTACCAAAATTAATATTAAAAAATAATTGGAAAGATGAAGATGAAGAAGAAGAAAATGAAAATAAAGATCATTATTATGATGAAATTAAAAATTATAGTAATCAAATAAGTAATTATAAAAAAGAAAGAAAGAAATTATTAACAAACATAAATTATAGAAAGGAAATAATATTACGTAATAAAATGTTAAAAGAAGCAAAAACAGAAGAGCAAAAAATACTAGTATACAAAACATTAAAGGAAAAAATGAATAAAAAAGGAATTGAAATAAATAATAAAATAAAAGTAAAAATATGTGATATGGGAAATGCATGTTATATAAATAAACATTATTCAACATGTATACAAACAAGACAATATAGATCTCCAGAAGTAATATTAGGAATAAATTATAATGAAAGTTGTGATATATGGTCTTTTGCTTGTATAATATTTGAATTGATTACAGGTGATTATTTATTTGAACCTAGAAAAGGAGATAATTACATTAAAAATGATGATCATTTAGCTCAATTTATTGAATTATTAGGAAAAATGCCAAAAAAATTTGCTTTAAGTGGTTCTGAATCTTATAAATATTTTAGTAAAGATGGGAAATTAAAAAGAATTCAAGGTTTACAATATTATCCTTTAAAAAAAGTTTTATTTAAAAAATATCATATTAAAGAAAATGAAGCTAATGCTTTAAGTGATTTTTTATTACCTATGTTAGAATATTATCCTGAAAAAAGAGCTTCTGCTAAAACAATGTTATCTCATCCTTGGTTAAAAATGGAAAGCAATTTTGATTATAAGTTAAGTGAATGGGAAATTGAGAAAATTAATATGATACAAAATAATTTAAATATTAATATTAAGGAAAGTGATGATGATGATAATAATAGATATATTTATTCTAGTGATGAAGAAATTTATGAAGGTGATAATGAAGATAATGATAAATATAATAGCAATGATTATTCTAGTGATGATAGCATTGATGAAAATCCTGATAAAATTAATATTTTAAATTTTAATAATAGTTTTGCTCAATATGGACAGTTTGTTGATCTTTCTATGTTAGATAAATGTAATCCTCAATTTGATAATTTAAGTAGTAGTAGTAATTAGATTCTTTAATTTTTAAATTTATTTTCTTTTAATATTTTTTTTTATTTTAATATATCAGATAAATATATATTATTTCAATAATAATAAATAATTCAAATAAATTTATTTATAAATATATTTTTAAATATTATTCTTCAGTTAACACTGAATTAATAGAACAAAAAGTAGCATTCTTTTTTTCAATTTCCACATTCTTTTTTTTTTGGAAAATTAAAATAACAAAAATAGCTATTAAAAGTATTAATAATATTATAAAAATTATAATATTATAAATTCCTAATGAATTTTCATATAATATTATTCCATTAATATTATTTTTTCCAATAGTAACATCTCCAAATTGTAAAGATTGACAAGATACTTTATTTTTGTCTTTATCATTTCTTATAGTAATAACTTCAGAAGAAGTAAATCGAACATTAGAAGGAACATTTTCCATAAAATCTTTAAGATAACCAAAATAATAACAATATTGATTTTCTTTTTTAACATTATTAAATTCAAATCTAAATCCATAAGTGAAGGGAACCTTACCATAAATGTTATTATCGTTTTTTTCTTCTTTATAACTTAATTGATAAACTTTATTATAAAATTCATTTTTCTTTTTATAATTAAAAAGAGGATAATTTTTAAATTTTACAAAACAATAATGTTTACTTTTAGTTTTATATCCTGCATTAAAAGTAACATTAACATTTTCATCTAAATAATTAATAGTTTTTAAATTTTGAGAAACTTTAACTATATAATCATAATTATCAAATGAAAGAAAATATTCTTTTTCAACTCTTATAGAAGAAGGATAAATAAATAAACCACACAATTTTTTTAAAAGATGAGAAATTAAAGGAATTATATCATTTTTAATTAAGTTATTTTCATCAAATTCAAAATTATTTTCTATTAATTGAGAAAATATTACTGATGAAATTAAATTATTGATTGAAGAAAAATATATTCTTGACACAAATATTTCTGAATAAGAATTCAATTTACTTTTATCATAATTAAATATATTTTTTATTATTGGAATTAATTTTAATGTTGTTTCCTTTGAAAAAGAATCTGAATTTAATGTAAAATAAAAAAATGAAAAAAATTTTCGGGAAAATTCGATTTTCTTTTTTGGTTGATTTATTGGAAAATGTTCATTAAATAAATTTGCTATTTTTTCTGTTATCATTTGTTTTTCTTTTAGACAATATTCATAATTAATATAATCTCTACATTTTAACATAAATAAAAAATCTGAAACCATCATAAAAAAATTTGAAATTACATAATCACTTTTTTTTTTTTCGTTTTTATTTATAAATTCTTTTAAGTAATTAATTGCTAAATATAAGTTATCTTTTTTTTTTTGAAAATTTATGATTTCAGATTTATTAATTGATAAATGTATAGTATTAACTATGTTAATAGAAATTAAACTTGTTTTTAAAGGTCTATTAAAGCATTGAGGTAAATATTGATTTTTTGAATCATTACAATTTGGAAGCAAAGCAAAATTCGATGATATTATTTTATTATTCATTATTTGAAACACTATAAATGTTGAATGAAGATAATGATAACTGAAATTTGGTAAATTATAACATTGAAATATAAAATTTATGGTAATATCACTTTGATTAAATTCTGAAGGAATATCTATTGAATATTCATTTTGTGTATCATTTATAATAATATATGAATTATTTTTTGAAAATTCTATTTCTTCTAAAATTTTATTTGATAATCTGTAATAGCATTGAGAAGTTGTGTTTTTGTTATTTTTAGATTTAAATTTTATTGTATTATTTTTCAAACTATAATCTGAAAATAAATAATTCTCTTTTTTTGGTTCTTCATTATCATTTTCTAAAGTATAATTTTTGAATTTATTTGTGATATTATCTGATATAGATAATTCTTTAAGTTTTTCTTTAGAATTAATTGAATTAATAAAAGAATTAAATCTGTTTTCAAAATTATTATCTTTAGTATTATTATTTTTGGCAATGACACAAATTCCCAAATTATTTTCGAATTCTCTTTTTATACATTTATTCCAAATTTGCTGAGCATAATAAAAAAAATAATTGTTACAATAATTAATAATTGTATTTGTAAAATTTTTTTCTTCTTCATCATTCAATTCTTCAAATTGAAAATTAATACAATTTGTAGGATTAATATTATTATAATATTTTGGTTTAAGTTTAATACGAAAATTAGATCCAGGAAAATCACCAAAAGTAAGCGAATTTTGTATTTTTTTTGATGTTGTGAAATTAAAAACACATTTTAATTTATATTCTTTATACATATCTAAATTATCAAAAAATATAAAACTTTTTTCAGTTGAATAATTTTGAAATTTAAAAAAATTATGATATTCTTTAGTTTCATTTTGAGAAATTATATCTGTTACATTTGGAAATTGTTTATCAATATCAATTAAAGAACAAAATAAAAATAAATAATTAAAATCAAGATTTATTGAAATATTCAAAGAATTTATTATTGAACTATTTTCAACTCTCATACTTAATATAGAATTTTGAAGAAAAATTCCTTCAAATGAAGTAATATTTACATTATCTCTATAATATAGTCTATCAATTGATATCTCAGAAATATTTTTGAAACAAGTGTTATTACTTAAAATATTAAAATTTGAATAATTAAATTTAAATACTAAAAGTTGATTTTTTTCATAAGGTAAAATTTTAAAAGAAGTATTATCTTTTGGTGAAATATTTGAAAATGTTAAATTTATACCATCTATATTTTTAATACTTTTTGATTCAGAATATAAGATTATAGAATCAGAAGTACTTGCTCTATATTTATAAATATTTAATTGTAAATCTTGTGTTTCGTTCTTAATTTTAATTGTAAATTCTTTTATTGAGAAATTTTCATTTAAAGAATTTAATTTAATTGTATAACTTTTATTTAAGTCAATTTTTGAATTACATGGAATCCCAATTTCAAAAGGAAAAATATTTCCTTCTGTTATATCTATTGTAAAATTATTATTTAATAATTTAAAAGGGGTTGAATCATTCAAAAAAATTACATTATAAGTTGGAGTTAAAAAATCTTTATTATCTAAGTTATTATCTTGAATAAATACATTTGCATATAAAGTTTTATATTGACCTTGGAAAATAGTAATATCTTCATTAATTTTTTCTGCTTCATTACTAATTGTAATGTTATATCTAATTGAATAACAAAATTTAATCAAATAAAATATAAAAATAAATATTCCATTCATTGATTAAAAAATTAAAAAAAAAATATTCCATTCATTGATTAAAAAAATAAAAAAAAAATTACAATTTATCTAAATAGAATTAAAATATTAAAAAAGAAAAAAAAAATAAATAAAAATATCATTAATTAAAAATAGCAGTGAAAATTGGAAAATAAGGGAATCCAATTAGTAAAAAAGGAATAGAGCAAATAAAAAATATAAAAGTAAAAAAATAAACAAAAATCCAAAAATACCAAGAATCATAATTTTTAACACAAAAAATCTTTTGAAAAAACAATTTAAAATATTTAAAACTTCCAATAAACAAAAAAGAAAAACTAGCAATGACAAAAAATAATTGAATTAAAAATTCATATATACAAGAATTCTTTTCAATGTTATCATTTTCTAATCGATAATAAACTTTACAATGATCTTCATAACCAATATCCATATGAAATTCATCGAATTCTTTTAAACAATATTTACATATTCTATGAAAACAATTTAAACATTTAATAAAGTGACCTCCAATTTTACTGAATAAAGAACTTTCATTACATTTTGAACAAAATTGATTTTTTGCTTTGTTAAACATAAAAAAATTTTGATTTGAATTTATATCTAAAACATGTCTTTTTGTATATAATTTTAAAGTTTCTTTTTCATCATAAATTGAATTATAATTTTCTTTTAAATGATATGATGTTAATTGAGAAATCATATTTGGTTTTCCATCTAATAAATTATAATGATGAATACTTATTATATTCTTTAATAGTAATTTATCAAAAGGAGAATCACAATAAAAAATTGGACATTTAATTTTTCTTTCTCCTTGTTCTATTAGATCTTCATAATAATTTTTTACACATCTTCTACATATTTTATGATTTTTACTTTGGCAAGAAAATATATTATTATAAGGGATCTTTCTTTCACATATTATACATCTTTCATATCTTTGATTATCTTCTTCTTCACTATATGAATCATTTCTTGAATTATATATTATATATTGAGGAATTTGTATTTCTTCTTTTGAATTTTTTTTTTCTTTAAATGGATTATTTTTATTATTATACATTTGTAATTTAATATTTTGATTTGTTTTTTTTATTGATTTTTCCTCATCAATTGTTTTATTTGAATTATTTTCTTTTTCATTTTTTTCTGAATTTTTTTCGTTTGGTGTTTCATTTTCAATTAAATTCATATTATTATTTTCCTCATTTAATTCATTTGAATTTGTTTTTAATTTATAAAAATCTGGAATTTCTTTTGAATTTTTTTTATTATTTTTATATATTTCAACTGATTTTTCTATATTTTTTAATGTAATATCTATTTTATCTTTATTTAAATTTTGACTATTCAAACCCATATTATATTGTACTTTATATGATCCTTGTTCAACTGTTAATGTACTTCCTTTTGCTTTTGCACTATTTATTCTATCTTTTTTTATTATTATTATTTTAGATTGACTTTTACTTAATTCTTTTTTTCCTGACAATGGTCTTGACATATTTTTTATTAAATTTAAATTTTTTTAATTTTTATTTTTTGGGGTTTTAATTTTTTAATAAATTATTATTATTGAAAATTTTCACTTGATTATTTTTAATAAATTATTTTTTGAAATTTAAAAAATGAAAACTAACAACATTCAAGAACTTAAAAAAATGAATTGTGAATTTAAAAATCAAATAAGAATGGCTCTTTTAAAAATAGGAAATTTAATAAAGAAAAAAAATGCTCTTGAAAAACTTAAAAGTAATATTAATTTAGATAAAGAATTACATTATTTAGAAAATAATTTAATATTAAATGATTTACCATTAAAACAGCAAATTTCAATTTATCAAGAAAGTAATTCTCTCCTTAAGAAAAAAATTTCAAAAATTGAAGAAGAATCTAAATTTATTTTTTATAATAATAATAAAGCAGAAATTTTTAGTCTTTCTCATTTAAACAATGAAATAAAAAAAAAGAGAGAAATTTTATATAATTTAAATAAAGAAAATGAAATACTTGAAAAAGTTAAAAAAAATAATGATGAAAATTATAATCATCTTTTATTAAATAATGAAGAAGGGATTATTATAAAAAAATTTAAAGAAGAAATTAATATTAAAAAAGAAGAATTAAAATTAAAAAGAATAGAAGAAAAAGAAGGAGAAAAGACTTTAAAAAAAATAAATAAAGATATAAATAATATAGAAAAAAATATAAGACTTATAAAAGATAATATTGATTATAAAAGAGAATTAAATAAAAAAAATATGTCTGAAGAAAATATGAAAAAAAACAATAAAAATGAAATAGAATCTCAAAAAGAAAAATTAAAAGAATTAGAATTTAATTATAATAAGGATAAAAACTTATATAATAATTTAATTAAAAATCAAAAAAATAAAATAAATTCTTTAGTTCATTTAATTCAATTTATAGAAGATAAATATATAGAAATAATAAATTTAGAAAGATTAAATAAAATGAAACAAATAGACAAAATAAGAAAAATACAAATAAAACAAAATGATAAAATTCATAAAATTAATCTTCAAAAAAAAGAAAAATTTTATATTTTCCCAATAATAAGAACTTCTGTTTCACAAAAAAAATCACGTTCAAAAAATTTAAATATGAAAATTGAGAAATTAAAAAATAATAATTCTTATATTTTACCTAAAATAAATAACACAAATTTTACTAAATCAAGAAAATTAAATTTAAATAAAAGTAAAAATTTAACTGAAGAAAATATATGTAAAATTCCTAATATATTTATTAGATCTAAAACTCCTATAAATCAAATTAGAAAAGTTTTTAATTAATGTAATTTTTAATTATTTTTCATATGAATTAATATAATGAATGTAAATAACAGAATATTATTTATTAATTAAATAATATAAATTCTTCAAAGAAAATATATTAATTAACGTATTTATTAAAAAGTTAAAAACAAAGAAATAGAAAAAAATAATTATTTGATTAAATAAAATTGTATTGTTAATGTAAATACAAAAAAAACAAAAAAAAAAATATAAGATGTTAAAAAAATTTTTTTTAAAATTTCCCATTAAAAATTCTATTTTTTTAAATATTTTTTAAACTAATTTTTAAAATAGTAAAAAGAAAAACTTTAAGACAAAGGAACTTGACTAAGACTTTGTTTAACATCAGCCCATAATCCTGTAATATTTTTATCATTTTTTCTTTGAAGAAGAATAAAAATTTTTAAATGTCTAAAATAATTGTAGACTTTATCTTGTCTAAATTGTTGAATATAATTTTCTAAAGCATAAGTAGCAATTTTAATCAAATCACTTAAATTTTGAATATTTTCTTCAGTATTTTCTTTTTCTTTAGAAATATCAGTTATAATTTCTTCTTTTTTTTTAAATAATTTTTTGAAAAAACTTGGTTGTCCAGATTCAGTTTTTTTAAGTTCTAAATCAAGAGAATCATTTTTTTGATTTAATTTATCTAAATTTTCTTGTAATTTATTTAAATTTCCAATAACAGTAATCATTGCTTCAATATCTAATTTTTCTTCTTCAATCCAAATTTCTAAAATAACATAAGGATTTAAAAGTAAATCTTTTAATTTATCTATTTTTTCTGATATTGAATTATTATTTGAATTTGCAAATACTAATTTTTCTTCTTCATTTGAATAAGATAAAATATTATTACTTTCATATTCTTTTAAATTTTTAATTAATTCAATATATTTTTCAATTTCAGATTCTCTTTTTTCAACTGTTTTAGAAATTGTTTCATGAAAATTTTTTAAATTAATTAAAGTTTTTTTCATAAAAGCCAAAAATTCATTAATTTTTCCCTTACCAACTAAAATATCATAACTTTCATTATAATCAGGAAAAGCCATTTTATAATTATCTAACATTTGTTTATAACTTAATTTCGGTAATTTTTCAATAACTTTAGCAATATCAGGAGTATTACTTTGAAATAATTTGCATTCTTCACTTTCATATAAATATTTAAAATTAGATAATTCTAAGCAAAATCTATTAAGTAATCTTATTCTATATGCAATTATATCAGCATCTAAGTTTCCAATCGCTACTTTTGGGGGAATATTTGGAACATATATTCCAGGCCAACGTTCAAGAAGCTTCTCGTGTAATGCAAAGAAGTCACTGTATCGACGCTTTAATGTTTCTTGGATATCTGTTCCCATTAAACTATATTCTACAAACTTACGTACTCCTTCACCTATCACTGGAAGGTCTATATACATTGGATATGTTTCTAATTTTCGAGGAGGATCCATTTTGTATAATGGATTCTCGTTTGATTCAGATGATGATTCCATTTTTTATTTTAAATTTTTTTTTTTTTGATATTTTTTTTAATTTGTTTTTTATTACTTTTTTTATTTTAATATTTGTTTTATTTTATATTTTTTTTTCTAAAGGTTAATATATAAAATATGTAAAATATTGAAAAAAATGGTTTTACAAGTTTATGAAAAAATATGAATAATTAATTACATTAAATGACCAAAATTTACATATATGTTATTAAATATTGTTAATATTCCCAAGAAGGGAATTATATCTGTTATTTCTGATTGTTTTTTTACAATCAATGGAACTAGAAGATTGATTATTAAAAGTTTTTAAAGTTTTATAATCATTTTTAAGGTGAAAAGAACTTATAGTATTCATTTCATAACTATTATAAAAAGAAATTGAATTTTGAATATAATTATTTGATGGATGAGAATCATTTATAAAATTTATTTTATTTGAATTATATTTACTATATGAAAAAGAACCCATTTTCACCAAATTTAATTTTGATTTATTTAAAAATAAATCTTTTTTAGAATCAGTTAATTGATTTAATCTAATATTTTGATAAGATATATCATTATAAAACTTTTTTTTATTCATTAATTTATTATCAGAATTATATTTATTTTTATAATAATCACTAAAAGTAAAATAATCCTTAATTTTTTTATTATTAATTTTTTTATAGCTTAAAAATAATTTATTGTTATTATAAATATCGTTTCTTGTAGTATTATTAGCAGAAGCTTCTGTAGAACTATTTGATTCATTTAATTCTCTTTCTAAATTTTTGGTTTTTAAAAATTTATTATTTTTATTTTCAAAATTCATATCAAATAAATTAGATCTAAACATATATGAATTAGTTAAATTTTTAATTGAATCATTTTTCAAAGAATATTTATATAAAATATTGAATGCTATATTACTTGAAAGATTTGTTATATTTGATATATTATTATTCATTGTTGACATTCTTTTATGAACTAAACTATCTGTATAATGATTATAAGATGATTTTTCTTTAATTGAAGATATTTCTTTATCAATGTTAATTATATCATATTCTTTTTCCTTTTCCTTTTCCTTTTCTTTTTCTAATTCTATCATTTTTTTCTTATTCATTTCACTTCTATATTCCTTATGTTTAGATTTAATGAAACTATAAACATCATAAAAATCTTCAAAGGAAATTCTAAAAAAGTTTTGAAAAATAGGATTCCAAGGATTCAAATTATATAATTCTCTTGAAAGAGCAATACATCCGCAAGATAAATATATAGGATTATATTGAAAATAATCAGGACTTAATAAAATAATTTCTTCATAAATTTCAATTGGTTTTAAATAAATAGATGCATAAAACATTTTTTTTTTTTCATCAAATGAAGTTAAATTTAAATCATTGTTGAAAATAATTCCATTTAATAAAAGCATATTTATAAAATTTAAAGGTTGTGTTTGAGACAAATTAT
This sequence comes from Isotricha intestinalis, assembly GCA_023807065.1. Taxonomy (NCBI): domain Eukaryota; phylum Ciliophora; class Litostomatea; order Vestibuliferida; family Isotrichidae; genus Isotricha; species Isotricha intestinalis. Next base: position 13,922 of record JAJJLU010000506.1, on the reverse strand, counting down.
AATTTAAATTATTTAAACATTCTATTTCAATATTAATTAAATCTTTTTTTGATAAATTATAAGATGAAATTATTTCTTTTTTAAATATATTTAAAGGAGGTATTTTACCATCAATATCATTAAATTTAACAGAGAGTAATAAACTTGCAAAAGCAATTATTTCTAAATTTAAATTTATATTTTTTGATAATAATTTATCCATAATATAAACAGAGAAATATAATGTATTTGGGTTTAATCTATATTTATTTATAAAATGTTTCATTTGATATATTAAATCTTTTCTTATTATTAAATCTGAGTTTTTTAATTCAATTTTTTTTTGGGTTAAATGAAAAGTTTGTTTTATTTCTTTTTTCATTTCTGAAAGTGTTTTAAGTAAATTTAAATCTTTTGGAAAATTATATTTTGAAGGTTTAAAAGATTTTAATATTTTTGATGATGAATTTGATATTTGTTGTTTTATTTCATTTGGTAAATTATTTCTCATTTTTCTTTAATTGTTATCAATTTAATTTGATAAATAAATTAATTATTATTGAATTAAAAATTTGTAAAAATAAATTTAATTGTTGATTTTAATAAATAATAAATTATAATTGAATAAATAGTTATAAAATTTTTTCGTGAATTAATTTATCATAAGATATTTTAATTTTTTCTTTATCAAATATTATTCTCTTAAAAATAAGGAATAATGAATAAATTATAAATATGAAGAATAAGTTAACTTAGCATTTTAAAAATTATCTTTTATGTTTTTGATTTTTAAAAACATATTTTAAGATAAAAAATAATATTTTTAAATAATTTATAATATGAAAGGAAATAAATTTGTTGTTATGCCAAATAATTCTACTACTTTTAATCAAAATAATATTCAAAAATGTCAAAAAATACTTCCTTATAATTGTTTAATAGATTTTCCAAAATTAAAATTTTGTTTCTTATACTTACTGTTTTTAATAGGAATATTTGTAATATTTATATTAAATTATATTTACACAATAAATGCTTTTGAAAAGAATAATTTTGTAAATTTAAACCCAGAAAAAATTTGTTTAAAAAATATAAATCTTTTTACAGAATGTTTAAAAACTAATTTAAAATATGATAAATGTGTATATGAAAATAAAGCAGTCGAAGATTGTTATGATGAAACAAGTTCAATGAATAGATTATGTTACGTTTATTTAAGTGAAGTTGATTTATGTATAAATAATAATAAATTTGGAAAAGATGTATCTCAATTAAATAAAACTTTAAAAAATATATGTGGTGTTCAAATGGATGAAGTTATTCAGTGTTCTAAAATATATAAATATGTAAAGTTAGATAAAGATAAAATATTAGAGCATTTTATATAATTCAATAAATATTTGTTAATCCATAATAATAATAGTATATTATAAAACAAAAATTAAAATTTCAATATTTTTTTTAAAAATAATAGTTACAATAATATATTTTCTTCGTATATAAAGTTTACAATTTTAAATTATACTAAAATTTATTTTTTTCTTTTTTTTTGTTTCAAAAATAATATAATATATATTCTCTATATAAATTTTTTTCAATATTTCTTTTAATATATATTATAAATTCCCAGAAATTTTATCATTTAATAATTTATTTGAATAGTTAAAACCATTAGAAACACTTAAAGGATTGAATAAATTATATTTTCCTTTTGAATCATTTGTTCTAGAACTTTTACTCAAACCTTTATTATATATTTCATTTGTTTCTAATATCAAATTTCCTTTTTTTTCTTTATTATTATTTATTCTTTTAGTAGTATTTGGCCTTATTGAAGGAATAGGCTTATCAAAATTATATGATAAACTTTTAGTATGAAATTTTTTAGGTTGAAATTCAATGTTTATAAAATGTTTATTTCCTTGTCTAAATTTTTTATTTAATTCTTGAGCAGAAGTTGAATGAAGAAAATTATTTATTTTATTATTTTCATTATTCATTTGAAAATTAGAATATTTTAATTGGTTTTTTTTCTTACTTATTTTTAAAAAATCTATTCCTACTATATTAACTTTATTATTTTGGATTATATTATTATTTAGTCTTACAGTATTTATATTTTGAATAAATCCTGTATTTAAAAAATTGTTTTTTCTATTTGTTGTTGTTTGAGATAATTGATAGGAATTTTTTCTATAATGAAATTTTAAATTATTATTATTTGAGTGTGTATTTAAATTTTGCAAAATAGGACTTTCTTTCCTTTTATTATTCTTAAAAGTAATTCTATTATCATTTTTAATAATATATTTAACACCTTCATTCCTAATCAAATTCTTTTCATTTTTTTCCTTATCACAATAAATAACATTGGTAACCTTATTAGTACAAACATTATTATTATCTAAATTATTATTGTTTTCATTTTGTATTTCTTTATTTTTTTCTTTTTCTTTTTCCTTTTCTTTTTCTTTTTTTTTAATTCCTTCAATATCTTTAAAAGTTTTTTCAAAATTAATTTCTCCATTAACAACAAATTTCCTAATATAATCTCTAACATCATAAACTTCACTTAGAAATTCTAGAATAGGAATAAAATTAAATAATTCTCTATCTTTCATATCATCAAACCAGCTTAAAATAGGTAAACCATTATCAGGATTTAAAGCATAAGAAATAGGTGAATTATCAACAATGATAATATCTTTTAAATTTCTTCCTAATTTTTTTAAATCTTTAACAAAAGAAGAATTAATTAAAGTACAATGTTCTCTAAATAATCTAAATGGACAATAACCTTTTTTATCAATTATATCTAATAAAGGATCTGCATATTTACTTAAAGAAGCAGTGAAAATTACAATTTCATATTTTTTTGACATTTTTTCTAAAAATTCTTTTACTCCAGGACGAACTAAAACGTGTATGTCATGAATTTCATTATCTAATTCTAGTTTTATTATTACGTCAGGAGGACGAGGAAAAGGAAGAAAATTTGAGTGAACTAAAGTTTCATCTAAATCTAATACTAATGTCTTTTTTGATGATAAATTTGGAGGCAAAAGACCATTGTTTATTTTCATTTGGGAATTTAATATTCTATTCGGAGAATAAGAATGAGATTTTGTTTTTAATATATTTTTATTATTATTAATATTTATATTATTGTTATTGTTTATTTTTTTGTTTAATTGGTTTTCGTTTGTTTTTTGATTTAGGTTTTTAGTGTTTATTAATATTTTGGTTGTTGGCTTTTTTGGAACTTGAGTTATTAAATTAAGAAGAAGGGCATCATTATTCTTTTTTTGTAAATTCTTTATTGGCTTTATTTTTAATAAATTTGCACTTATTCCTCTTTTTTTTGTTAATATATTTGCTTTTTGGTTTTGTGAATTGTGGTTTAGTTGAATACTTCCTATTATTTCTTGGTTTTCATTTGGGAATTGAGCTATTTTATATGACATTTCTTTTTATTTATTTTTTATTTAAATTCATTAATTAGTGATGTTTTATTTTTTTTCTTTTATTACTTTATTTTATTATATTTTATTTTTGATGCTTTGACATTTTTATTTTATTATTTTTTTATACTTTTTAATTTATTAAATAAATTATCTTTATAAAATCAAAAACTAAAAAATTGAAATATAATCTAACAAAAATATTATTGTTAAGATAAAATTTAATTTAAAAAATTATTAATAAATAATATATTATTATTATTTAAATAAATCAAATAATTCCCAGAAAATATAATTATGACAAATTTATAATATAATAATTAAAATTCAAAAAAAAATATGGGTTGTATATGTACTAGAAATAATATATGTAGTATAACTCGTTTAAGTAGTAAAAATATAATAAGTAAAGTAGAAAGTACTCCAAATTTAAGTTCAAAAATAAAATATAATGACAATAAAAAAATGAAGAAAAAATTAAGTGAATATGATATAATAAATAGTAATAATTCAATAATAGCAAAATCAGAAAGAAATGACAGAGAACTTTCACCAAAAAAAGAACAAAAGTATGAAACAAGAGATAGTAAAATAAGTAAATCATTATCATTGAAGTATAATTCAAATGATGAAAAATCAAGTAAAAGTTCAATGTTTGAAATAAATCAAAAACAAAAAAAGAAGAAAAAAAATTTTAAAACAAATTTATTTTTAAGAATTCCAAAAGAAATAAAACCAAAAATGTCAGCAAGTAAATTAAATTTATCAATTCAAATGTTAAGAAATATAGCTTTTGAGCCTTTAAATACTTTTGACTCTTTAAAAAGTAATATTAACCAAAATATTACTTTTACAATTCAACCTGATTATAATGAAAAAATGTTTAATGTTTGGATTGATAAAAATGAACTAATTATTTTTAGATTTCATGAACTATTAAAATGGGGAATTAAACAAAAAGGATTAACTAATTATAAAGGTTATAAAGAGACATTTAATGGTTTTAATTTATGTTGTGTTTTAATGAGAGTTGGAAATGAAAATAATTATAATATTATTAATGATAAAAAACCTTTTTTTTCTAAATACGAAGGTCCTTTATTTATGAAAATGAATATTTCAAAAGATGAAATTCTTAAGAAAAATTATTTAATAGAAGGAGAATTAGAATGTGAAATTTTAAATGCAAAATCTTTTTCTGCTTGTCAAATTTTGAAAAAATTAAATTTTAAATATAATATTGATTATGGTTGTTTTGAAATATTAAATTTAATTAATATTTTTAGAAGAGAACCTAATAAATTTTTAAATTTATTTTTTCCTTGTGAAAAATTTGATTATTTAAATTTTACTGAAATTGATAATAATTTAATAAATGATAATATTTTAAAAAAAATAAGCGATGAAGAAAATATTTTAGTTAATCAAATTTCTAGTTTAGATAAAAATTATGAAAATTATATAATTGAAAAAATTAAAAATTATTCTGGTTTTGCTGATAAAAATTTTCAAATTAAATTTTTTCAAATTTTTACTGAAACTAAAGATTCAATTGTTGCAATTAAAAAATTAATCAAAGAAAATAAATATAATTTTATTTTTGATACAGAATTTAAGTATATTGGAATTTCTGTTAAAGAAATTCAAAATGGTAAAAATAATGACAATGTAAAATTTTTTTTTTTAATATCAAATATTCTTATTTAAATTAAAATGCCATTTTATATTATTCTTCTTTATATTTAAGTATATATGAAATATTAATTAGAAATTTAACAAAAAATTTTCATTTTGAATGTTTTTAAAATTAAAATTTATTAAATAATGAACAATCTTATCTTTAATTAGCCATTATTATTATTCAATATTTTAGATATTTGTTTAAGAAATTTAATATATGAAAACAATAATATTATGTTTATACTATTCATTAATAAGACTATTTAATAGAAAAACAAATGTATTAATAAATACTTTAAAAGGTATTCACACTAATTTGGTTTATAAATTATTGAAATTGATCAATGGAAAAAACAAATACCAAGATATATTAAAAGAGAATTCATTTCTATTGATGAAATTATAACTTAATAACCTATTATTGTTCTATAGAATAGTAAAATTTTTGGATTTAAATAATATTTGTAATGATAATTCACCTCACTTAATTACTACTTTAATATTCTTAATAATGTTTAAGTTATTTATATTTCATAATTATTTTATCCTAGATTATATATTATTAATTCCTTGGGAGAAATTTCAATATTTAATAATATCATAAATTCCAATAAATCATATATTAAAAAAATAAAAACTATAAAATTTAGAAAAAATATTTAAATAATAATTTATATTTTATTATATATTATATTTTTTAATTTATTTTAACCTAAATTATATTAGGATTAATTTTTTTTAAAGATTTTATAATGAAAATAATTAAAATAATTTTTTAATTTAAATAAAAAATAATTAATAAATAACTTATCAATAAAAGTATTTATATACATATTCAAAAAAAATGTCAAAAAAATCAAACCCAGAAATAATAAAAAAAGAAATAGGACCAGGAATAATATTAATAACAGAAATTGAAAAATATTCAGAGGAATCAGAAATAATAGAAACAGATATATATAAAATTCAATCAACTTCAATGAGTACAATAACATTTACAATAAATTTCCAAAATTCTCAAAATATTCAAATAGACAATTTAAATGAAAATGAAAATTCAACAACATCAACAATAAATCCTTTTGAAACCAAAGAAATAACAAAAGTAAATATATTAAAAGGTGGAAAATTTAGTACAAATTACACTTTAACATTAAGTATTCCTGATAAGTCAGAGCAGGAAAAATATATAATAAAAGATATAGAAAATTTAAATAATGAAATAAATAACAATAAAAATTTATATTCAAATATATCGTTTGAACATTTATCAAAAGAAGAAATAGAAAAAATATTAAAAAACAATAAATTTATTGATTATGATTTTTTACCAAACGATAATTCTTTCATAAGTGAAAAATATGATAATAACATAAAAGAATATTTAGAATATTTAATTCATTGGAGAAGACCAGAAGAATTTATATTAAATGATATAAATAACCCAATTGAAGTAAAAGAAATAAAAGTATTTAATTCAGAAAATTCAGATCCAGAACCAAATGAAATAATACAAGGAATTTTACCAGATAATCATTTAGAAAGTGTATTTAGTGCTTTATCAGAAAAACATAATTTAATAAGAAGATTATTTAAAAATGATATATATAATAAAAATGGTATTTATCAAGTTAAATTATGTGTTAATGGTGAATGGGTAACAGTAATAATAGATGATTTAATTCCTTGTTTTCCAAAAAGTTATCCTATGGTTTCAAGATGTAAAAGTAATAATATTTGGATATTAATTTTAGAAAAAGCCCTTGCTAAAATTTATGGTTGTTATTATAATTTAACTGCTTTAAACATATTTGATTTTTTCAATGTTTTAACTGGTTGTCCTACTTATTTTTTTTCCATTAATGATGCTTTAAATAATGGAAGTGAAGATGATTTATTTAATAATTTATTTAATTATACTTGTAAAAAAAAATATGTTAATGTTGCTGTGAGTAAAGAGAGAGATCAAAGTAAAAAAGAAGAAGATAATTTATTAACTATTGTAAATTTTGGTTATTATATTTTAAATTTAAAAAAAATTAAAAATGATATGTTTATTATTTTAAGAAAAGTATGGGATGATGGAACTAAAAATAAATTATTTAAAGAATATGAAATTAATTTAATTAATGATTATCCTGAATTAGAAAATGATTTAAAAGTTGCGACTTTAATTATGAAATTTAAAGATTTTATTTATGAATTTTCTTCTTATGCTGTTTGCTATATTAGTAATTGGAATGAAGTTAGAATAAGAGGTAAATTTGTTTTATTAAAAGAAGAAATAAATGTTATTTCAAAATGGTATTATTATATTAAATTAGAAAAAAAAACAAATATTATTATAAGTTTATTCCAAGATGAAGATAAATTTAAAGAAGATGAAACAAGGAAAAATTTATTAGATATTGCTTTAACAATATTAATACAAGATAAAAAAACAAATGAAATATCTCATTATCAAAGTTTAGAGTATAATAAAATTTCTTTAATTCAAATAGAATTAAATTTAGAACCTGGAAATTATATTATTCTTCCAAGAACAAGTGGTTGTTTCTTTGGAAGACCACAAAAATCAAATGAAGAAAATACAATATTATTTGATAAAGAAAAAGGAGATTTTACTCCAATTTTTAAAAATACTATTTTAGATATTTTTAAAAAATTTGATTTATTATTAAATCAAAAATTAATGTATAATGAATTTAAAGGATTTTATTCAAGTACAATGAAAGAACAATTAGATGAAAATGATTTTAATAATATATATTTAAAAAAATATTCATCTTATGAAGGTGGAATTACTGAAAAAGGTTTTATTCAATTATTTAAAGAAACTTATATAAATGAAGGAGAAGAAAAAATAAGAAAATGGCTATTTAATTTAGGATATGATAATGATTTATATCCTTTAAGAAGTAGAAATTTTATGTTAACTTTTCATTCTAATAATCAAATTATTATTAATGTTAGAGATAATTTAGGAACTGATTTAAATTCAAAAATAAATCAAATTACTTTTAAAAATAATAGTAAAGAAATATTTAAAAATGGTGATGTTTCTGTTTTTCAATATCAATCTAAAGGAAGTGATATTAATTCTTTTGGTTGCTTTAATTATGGAAATATTGCTCTTAATATTATTTTAAGCTTTGATTATGATGATAATATTATTGTTGAAGGAAATGTTTATGAAATTCAAAAAGTAGTTTCTCCTAATTCTTATGAATTTTTCGCCAATGTTTATAATGATAATGATAGAGATATTAAATTCAATTTGTCTTATAATCCGATTGAATAAATTTTTTTATTTAAAAATATGTTTTATTTATTTAATTTATTTTTTTTTTCAGTAAATTTTTGAATAATGAATTCTTAGATTATTTCATGACTTTTAGTATTATCACTAATTAATATAAAATATTAATTTATATATTTATTTCAATAATTTTAAAAATCCAAAGTTAATGGTTATGATATATATTATAAAAATATATATTTTGTACAAAATTTTAAAATAATATTTCATAATGGATGAATAATATTATAATTAAAAATAAAATAAAATAAAATAATAAAATAATATTTATGGAAACAAAAGGCAGAATACAAACTTTTTTTGGAACAGTAATAATATTTTTGATATTGAGTTTCTATCCTTCATTTATAATATTTTCTCATATATTTGTATCTTATCATCGTTTTTATAATAGAACAATACAAATAGAAATGAATTTATTTATATATTCATTATTTATAATTGCAGTAAATTCATCTGTTTTTATTGTAAATAAAATATTGAAAAAGAAAATTTCAATTGTTTTAGTTTTATTAGTTACAAATATTTTACAAATTTTTGTTTGGTTGATATATTATTTTTTTTCGATATTTTCAATATATTATTTATTTTTTTTAATTATTGTTATTGGATTATGTTATGGAATAAATATATCTTATTCAATTAAAAATTTATTGAATTATTCAGAGGACAAAAATGATTATTTACCAAATATATTATTAGGTTTTATATCATGTTTAACTTCATTAATATTTAGTATATTTATTTTATATTTTTCAAAATTAATTTTACTTTTTTCAGATAAAGAAAAAGCAGAAAATGTTTTGGACAGATATTTTTTTCCTTATTATTATACTTCTTTTATAAAAGATTATTCTTTCTATTTTGTTTTTGTTTTAATTAGTTTAACTCTAATTTCTTTCATTATTCATAACACTAATAAAGATGGAATCGAAGACAATGAATTTGAAGAATTGTTAAGTGGAAATTTTTCTGAAAATTTTTCCAACGAAGATGAAGAAAAAAAAAAAATAAAAGATTATGGAAGAACTAATTTAATTGTTTTGGTTCCTTTATTATCTTTTCCTGTTTTTTATAAACCTTTAGTAACAGGACAAGAAAAATTAACTGAAAAAATATTTAAGGGAAATTATAAAATTGCATATGAATCAAAAAGATTTTTTTTAATATTTTTTTTTAGTATGTTATTAAATTTTTCTGAAGAAATATTATTTAATACTTTTATTATTAGGGTTATTCATGCACATTTAAATATTATTTATATTTATTGTTTTATTAGTGGAATAAGTTTTATAATAGGAATTATTTATTTGTTAATTATCAAAAAAAAGGAAAAATTAAGTTTTAAAAGTTTATTATTCATCAAAGTTATTTTTTCAATTACTTTAAGTATATTGGTATTAAAAAATTTCTATTTTCATTATATATTTATTGTTTTAATTGGAATTTTATTTGTTTTAAATCAGGAAATTATTTATATGCATTTAACAGAAGTTTTTACTGAAGATTATTCTGCTTATTTATTCCAAATGTGCTCTACTTCTAAAGGAATTTCTTCTCTTTTAGGAACTATAATACTTTATTTCATGTGTAAGAGTTATTTAATTGATAAATCAGATGCCTATAATTTTATTTATTATTGTTCAATTGGAACTAATATTCTATCTTTACTTATATCATTTTTAGAAAGCAAAAAGAAATTTGACTATTCCAAAAATGTAATAAAAACCGAATAAAAAAAGTAAATAAATAAATGAATAATAAAAAATTAAAAATAAATTAAAAAATAAACCAAAAATCCAAAAAAAAGCATATATATAAAATGAAAAAAACAGGCCAAGTCCAAAAAACCTCAAAATCAAAACCAAAAACTGATAAAACTAAATCAAACATTCCACCATCAAAAACCCAATCAAAATCAATTCCAAAAAAACAAACATCAAACTCTTCAACATCAAAAGAAAAAAAGAAAATTGAAGAAAAGAAGGGAGAAAATCCAAAACCATCTCAATTTAAACCTGAAAAACCAGTAAATGAAAAATCAAAACCAGTTAATACAAAAATAGTATCAATTCCTTCAGAAAAGAATTATGAATATACATGTTTAAAAACAATAAAAGCACATAATGATTGGGTTCAAAAATTAATAATATTAAAAAACAATAAAATAATATCATGTAGTCAAGATAATACATTAAAATTATGGGATTTAATAACTGATGATATAAAAACAGAAAAAAAACCAATATTTGTTTATAAAGGACATACAGATGTAATAAATGATGTTATTCAATATACAAATGAAAAAATAGTTTCAGTTTCAAGAGATAAAACATTAAAACAATGGAGTATAAATAAAGGAAAAGAAATTTCTTCATATAATTCAAATATGCCATTTTCTTGTATTAAACAAATTTCAGATATTAAAATTGCTCTTGGCTCAGGAGATAAATCTATTAGATTTTATGATTTAAGTATTATGGATAATAATATTGGAGATGAAAATATGAATTTAGAAGTTGGAATTTTAACTGGTCATCAAGAAGAAATTCGTTGTTTAGAATGTTATGATGAAAAGACTTTATTTTCAGGTGGAAGTGATAATAAAATTAAAGTGTGGGATATTTTAAATAAAAAATTTTTATTTGATTTAGAAGGTCATGTTCATGGAATTCAATGTTTAAAATTAATTGAAAACGGGAAAAAATTATTAAGCGGTGGTTATGATAATGTAATTAGAGTTTGGGATTGGGAAAAAAAAAATCAAGAATTTTTTCTTGAAGGTCATACAGGTCATATTATGTGTATTGATAATTTTGATGATCAATATATTGTTAGTGCAGGAACTGATTGGAGTCTTATTATTTGGGATTTAAAAAACAAATCTAGTGTTTCTACTTTGGAAGACCATGATGAAAGTGTTAATTGTTGTCTTGTTTTACCTAATGGATGTGTTTGTAGCGGAAGTTCTGATCAAACTATTAAAGTTTGGGGGAATAAAAATTAAAACAATTTTTTAATTATAGTTTTAAGCTTATTTATTATTGTTTATTTAGTTTTGATTATTTATTATCTTTAAATTAATGTTTGATTTTGTGCTTAATTTTTTTATTTGTTTTTTATATTAATATATTTTTTTCCATTATTTATTTTATTGAAAGTTATGTTGTTTTTTTATATATATGAAAAAAAATGAAAGTGATACTTTTCTTACGAAAAGTCATTTTATTTCTCCTAAAATAAAGAATATAAAAATTAATAAAATATTAGAGATAGAACCTTATGAGAATAATAATAATTTTGATGGATTAGCAGTTCAAAGTCACAGAATAACATTAACTGAACATTTAAATGAAATATTTTCTCCAAGAAAAAAGGAAAAAAATATAATTTTCAATAAGCCATTTCCTTTAATAAGAGTAATATCAAAAAGAACATTATTAAATAAAACACCTTTATTTATTCCAAAGTTAATAAATTGCTATAAAAGAGATTTATTAAAAAATGATCAAAAATTAATAAAAAGCATAAATTCAAAAGAAAAAATAAAAATAAAAGAAAAAAAGACAAAAATTAAAAGTTTAGAAAAATATAAAAATCTTAGAATAATGTCATATAATGAATCTTATAAAACATATAATAATTTAAGAACAGTTGGAAATATTAATAATCCTTTTAATAAATTAAGAATTCATTCTACAAGTCATGATACTAATTTATATAATAGAGAATGTATATTACAAAAAAAAAAAGATTTTTTTGATGCAAATGCTTTTAAAATTAAACATTTAATTAATGAAATGAAATTTATGAATAAAATAAAAGATGATATTAGTAAATTAAAATTTAATAATACTCTTAGAGTCAATTCTAATTTTAAATCTATATAATTGTTATAATGATTTTTAAGCAATAAAATATTTATTAATTATTGAATTTATGAATATCTAATTGAATTATTGAAAACTTCTCTTTAGGTCATTTTTTTTGGAGTTCTTTTTATTTATAATATACTTTTAATGTTTGAAAATATTAAATATCTTCATTTAAAAACCAAATTATCTGATTATATCTTTTAAATTTTCTTTTCTTGAATAGCATATTCTATTATCTACCTTAAATATCTTATATTTACTTTAATAAAAAATAAATACCAAAACAAAGTTTTTTTAAATAAAAAAATAATAAATAAAAAAATAATTAATAAATTAAAATTCCAATTATTAAATCCCAAAACAATAAAAAAAAAAAATAAAAAAAGACAAATAATTGCAAAAAATATATTAGACACAGAATAAAAAAATAAATTCCTTTTAGGATTATAATATAAGGCGGTTGATTGATCAAATAAATAAAAAATAATATAATGAATACAGAAGAGAAGAATCCAGAAAAGAAAGAAGAAGAAGAACAGACAAACGAAGAAAAAAAAGAAATTGAAAATCCAGAAGAAGAAAAAGAAAAAGAAGGTAATCAAACGCCAAAAAAAGAAGAAAAAGAAGAAAAAGAAGAAGAAAAAGAAGAAAAAGAAGAAAAAGAAGAAGAAAAAGAAGAAAAAGAAAAAAAAGAAGAAGAAAAAGAAGAAAAAGAAGAAAAAAATGAAGAAAAAGAACATAAAAAAACTCCTTCAAAAAGTAAATCAAATAAAAAGGAAAAAACAACACAAAAAAAATCTGAAAAAAAAACAGAAAAAAAAGATGAAAATAAAGAAAAAAATGAAGAAAAACCAAAAAAAGAAAGAAAAAAAAGAGAACCAAAAAAAAAAGATTTTTCTGCTCCTGTTAAAAAAGACAGAAAAGTTGATGATGAAGAGTTTAAAAATGCTGAAAATCTTTTAAATAAAAAAACTACAAGGAAAAATAAAAAAAAAGATAAAAAAAATGATGAAAAAAAAGCTGATGAAGAAAATTAATAAATTTCGATCTGTGAAATAAAAAAAATGAAATATTCTTTTTAATATTTTGATAATAAATAAACGTTATTTTAATTCTTTTAAAATATTTTTTTTCTTTTTTACTTTTTGGATAATATTTTCTTTATTTCAATCTTTCTTTTATTATAATTCTAATAATTATCCAAATGGAATCATCTTTAATTTTTCAAAAAAAGATACAATTTTTTTTGGAAATCTAAATATATTATATTGAGTATAATTTAAATTTTTTTTTAAATTTCTTTTAATAATTTTTTAAAGCGGGAAATTCTATATAAATATTTATTTTTTTAATATATTATTCTATATTTATTATATCTTTTTTCACCTTCACTTTTTCTCTTGTTGTATCCATGCTTTAAAAATTTAAAAAAAGTAACATATTTATTTAATTAGTATATTAAATCATTAAAAAATAATTATTTTTTTTTTAAATATTATATTATTGGTTTATTTGGATTATTAATGAAAATTAAATAATAAAAAGAAAAGAAAAAAATCTAATCATATGTTATAATTATATGATGATATTTTAATAATAATAATTATA
>JAJJLU010000505.1:0-35849 GCA_023807065.1 Isotricha intestinalis | reverse complement strand
TCCCCAATCCCCAATCCCCAATCCCCAAAAAAAAAAGAAAAATAATTTAAAAAATGATTTATTAATTAATATTAATAAAAAAACTTAGTTTCTAAAAAAAAAATTCCCAATTAACCTCTTTTTCTCTTTTTTATTTATATTTTTATATATATTGATTTTTTGTATTTCCTTTTTATTCTTATATTCAATTCATTTTTTATTGATTTTTTTAATTTTTTATTTTTTTTTTATTGAATTTATTTTATTTATTTTTCTTATTTTAATGTTAAATAATGCTCGTGTTTCTAATTTTAATATTTCCACCAATCCTGAAAAGCAATCTCCCATTTGTCTAACTAACAATGATAAATCTTCTAAACTTAATGATGGTATTAAATATATTTTATTGTTTTATAGAAGAACAAAAAAATTTATTAAGAGTTATAATGAATGAAATGAAAAAAAAATTAGATTTTATAGAGAAAACTAATTGGATGTTCGTTAATAATTTCGACATTCATTTTCTTGAAAAGTATCTTTTTATTTAATATTTTAGTGTCGACCCTAAATTAATGGAAGAAAATCAGAATTATATTTATATTGATCCAAATATATATTGTTGAATGTATTAAAAAATATATTATTGAATAAAAATCACAATATTTTTTTTAATTATTTTTAATTATGTAATAAAACTTTTTATTTAAATTTATTAATCAATTTCTGTTGCTCAAATGATTATATACCAATAATAGATATAAATTTATATAAAATGAATAATTCTAAAACTCTTCGTTTGGTATTTCCTCAATGGCAAGGAGGAATGAATCCAAATTACTTTTTTGGTTCTCATATTCTTCAGTTAATTCTTCCTAAAGGAAAGTGTGAAGAAATTGAAGTGCCAGTATCAGAAAATTTTGATGAAAAAGTTAAAAAAGACAATATAATGAATGAAGATATTCTTTTGAAACAATTGAAAATGGCATATGATATACTAGAAATTAAAAATCCAGATAAAGTTATTACAATAGGTGGTGATTGCTCAGTTTCTCAATCTTCTTTTGATTATCTTCATGGAAAATATAAAGATAAAAAAATTGGAGTTTTATGGATTGATGCACATCCAGATATTACAACACCAAAAGATTTTGAACATGAACATGCAATGGTTATGGGAAATCTATTAGGTGATGGCGCTCCTGAATTTGCAAAAATTGTTAAACATCCTTTTAAATATGAACAATTAATGCTTGCTGGTTTAATCAGAAATCAATGCCTACCTTATGAAAGTAAATATCTTGAAGAAAAAAAAATTAAATTCTCAACTCCTGAAGATTTAGAAAAAGATTCAAGTAAAATTACTGATTGGATTAAAGAAATGGGATTTGAATATATATTAATTCATTTAGATGTTGATGTTATGAATCCTACTCAATTCAGAAGTTTATTATGTAATGAACCTAATTTGCCTCCAGTTGATTATGCAATTGGAGCTTTAGATGTAAAAAAAGTAGTAAGAATTGCTACAGATGTTCAAAAATGTTGTAAAATTGTAGGATTTACTATTGCAGAATATATGCCTTGGGATATTATTAACATTCAAAAAGAGTTTTGCAAAATAGATATCTTTAATGAATAAAGAATTATTTAAATTAATTCGAATTGAAATCAATTTTTTTTTTATATTTTTAATACTTAATAAAATATTATATTAAAAATTATAAAAACATGGAACGCTTTAAAATAATTGCAAAAATAGGTGAAGGTGCTTATAGTACTGTTTATACAGTTCGTAGAATAGAAGATAATGAATTATATGCTTTAAAGAAAGTAAAATTAAAAGGATTAAGTGAAAAAGAAAAACAAAATGCATTAAATGAAGTAAGAATTCTTGCAAGTGTAAAAAGTCAATATGTAATAAGTTACAAAGAATCATTTATAGATGAAATAGATTCTACATTATGTATAGTAATGGAATATGCAGATGAGGGTGATTTATTTCAAAAAATAACTTTATATAAAAAATTAAAAACTGGATTTGATGAAGCAGATGTTTGGAGAATTTTCATCCAAATTTTAAAAGGATTAAGTGATTTACATTCATATAATATTTTACATAGAGATATGAAAAGTGCAAATGTATTTTTATTTAGAGATGGTTCTGCAAAATTAGGAGATTTAAATGTTTCTAAAATTACTTCAAGAGGATTAGGTTGTACTCAAACTGGAACTCCATATTATGCTAGTCCTGAGGTTTGGAAAGACAATCCTTATGATTTAAAGAGTGATATTTGGAGTTTAGGGTGTGTAACTTATGAAATGTGCATGCTAAGAACTCCTTTTAGAGCTGAAACTATGGAAGGTTTGTTTAATAAAATTTTAAAAGGAAAATATCAAAGAATTAATATGAAATTTTCTGATGATTTAAATAATGTTATTGGAAGATTATTGATTGTTAAACCTTCTCAAAGACCAAATACTAAAGATATTTTAAATATGGAAGAAGTACTTTTGAAAATTGAAGAATATGATATTTTTAAAAATATGAAAAATAGAGAAAGAGAAAATTCAGGAATTAAAAGTAAAAGATTTACTGCATTAACTGCAGCAACAATTGAATCAACAAAAGATAATAATAATATTAATAAAAGTAAAATTGATAAAGAATTATATAAAGGATTAAATAAAATGTATGAAGAAGAATCTAAAATAGTTTTAGATACAATTAGAATGCCTAAAAAATTAAAATTATTAAATAAAAGATTACCAAAACCAAATTATGAATCAGAAAAAATATTTGAAATGCAAAAAAAATTAAATAATATGTCATTTCCAAATAAAATATTACCTATTCTTCAATGTAGATATACTGAAGAATATAATAAAGAAAAGGAAAATGAGCCTCCAAAATTATTAAAACATAAATCTAGAAAAAATTTTAAATCAGTTGAATTAGGCAAAATTAATACTGTTGATAAAATTATGAAAACTTTAAAATTAAAAATTTTAAATCGAGATAAAAATATTTTTAATTCACCAAAAGGAAATATAAATATGATTATTGAAGAGTAAGTTTTATTATTAAACTTTATTTTAGAAATGAAGAAGAAGATAAAGAAAAAGAAGATGGATTATTGAATAAAAAAATAAATACAAGAAGTCTTACAAAAATGAAAGATTTAAGATGTATTTATCAACCTTATATACCAAAAATTCTATTAGAAGATAAAAAATTAAGATATAATTTCAGTGAAGAATCTATATTTGGAAATTTAAATTATTCTATGAAACCTGATGTTATTGAAAGTATTAATAATAGAGAAAATCTTAATTTTAGTGCTAAAATTAGACCTTTAAAATTAATTCCTATTACTAGAGTTAAAAAAAAATAATGTTTATATATAAAACACATATAAAATTTAATTATATATTAAATAAAAATATAAAAGCTTTAAATCAGAAATTTCATATAAATTTTTTCTCTTTAATGAATTCCCAAATTATTTTATAATATTATTGGTAAATAATTAAATTTAAAAATTTGATTCAATTTTTAATATATAAAAATTTAAAATAGTAAACATTAATATCTTTAAAGTATTTGATAAAATTATATTTTGCCAATAATAATGTATATTTTAATAAATATATGGTCAAAAAATTTTACAAATAAAATTAAAAATAACAGAATTTAATTTATTTTTGCCAAAGAGAACGTTGAATAGCTTCTTGAATTTCTTTTTCATCATCAAAATTACCTCCAAAATCCACATCATCAGGTAAAAAATCTCCATCATCAAAATTAAATTTACCAAAAGGTTTATTATTAATTTTTTTAACATTACTATTATTAATTTTAATAGGATTATTATAATAATTATTAATCAATTTCTTATTATTAGTATTTTCAAAAGAAGGATTAAATTTAAATGAAGATTTTGTATCTCTTAAAGCATTTGATGAAGAAGTTGAATTTAATATATTTGTTTTTGAAGAATTTTTTTCTCCAAATTTTGCATTAAATATTGGCTTTGATTGTTTTATTCCTAATCCTTTTTTTATATTATTATTATCTTCTTCTATATTTTCTATTAATTTTCCTTTTATTACATTTTCATTCACTTTTATTGGTTGTTGAACTTTTTTATTATTATTATTGTTATTGTTATTATTGTTATTATTTCCTGATATTGAATTTGATTTAAAATGAGGTTGGTTTGTTCCAAATCTTATACTTGTTACTCCTATTTTTTTATTGTTATTGCTTAAATTATTTTTCTCTTTTAAGGTTTTATTATTATTATTACTTTGAATTGGAAGAGCATTTTGAACTTTATTTCTATTATTGTTAATATTATTACTTTGAATTGGAAGAGAATTTTGAACTTTATTTCTATTATTATTATTATTAATCAAATGATTGATATTATTGTTTTGAAACAATCTATTTTTTTCTTCTATTTCTTGTAATCTTTTCCTATTTTCTCTTTCATTATATTTATCAATATAAAATTCTTCATTGTCTTTTTTTTCAATAACATTTTGAACAGGAGGTTTACAACCAATCATTTTATGATTATTCCAATCTTTCTTCATAATAAACTTCTTACAAATATGACATTCCTCAGTTTTAGAACCACAAACATGTTCATGATTTTTCTTTTCTCTAATAGGAATTTGCATTTCACAATATTGACATTCAGTCATTTTATAATCACAAATTTTTTTATGTTGCTCTAATTTATCTTTTGTGAATTTCTTTTGACAATATTCACATTCTAATTCAAAATGAAATTCCTTATTATGATCTTCTATGTCTTCTACTGTTATTGGCTTTTTACAAATTGGACATTTTTTCACATTTATACTACACATTCTTTCATGTAGGATATATTTACTTATTGGAATATTACTTTCACAATTTGAACAATATTTTGTTTTTTCTTCTTCTGTCATTTTTTTATATATTAATTTTGGAAGTTGGGTTTTAAAAATTAAAATTTATTATTTTGAGAATTTTATTTATTTTATTATATTTTTTTTTACTTCAGAAAAAAATACTTATTTAAAACAGAAATAAGAATAATATTTTAATTCCAATGTTTGGAAAATATTATTGATTTAAATATATTTTTCTTTCAATTTTTTGATGTTAAAACAAATTAATTTTAAAAAATGAATGAAATTTAAAAATATAAAATTATCTAAAATTAACTTTTTATTTATTTTTCTTAAATCATCGAATTTCAGAAATTTCAATGTAATAAACGTCTTTTTCTATAGAAATAAAATTATTGCATGATAAATAAATATAAACATTAAATAAATTAAATTCCAGATAAATAAATATTAAAAAATAATGGATTCCCGTCAATTATCAATATTTTCTAGGAAATATTGGATAGAAAAATTTTTAATAATATGGTCATTTATTTGTTTATTTTTTTCAACATTTTTACCATCAGAAGATTATAGTAATAATAATAATAGATATAATGGAAATAATAGAGGTGGAGGAAATTCAAATGAAAGACGAGATAATATTAAATATATGAGATTTTGTAGTTCAGGTGGTTGAGGTAGATAAATCTGAAAAAACATTTTTTTTCAGATTATTTATATAAAAAAATTTAATCATTTTTGTGATTTACAAAGATTAAAATTATTTTATTGTCTTTGTAATGATTGATTAAATTTTTTATGATTATTTTATATATTATATTTTAAAGAAATAATATTTTAAATAAAACTTTAATAAATTCTTTTATATTTTTTGTAAAAAAATAAAAGTAAAAGTAAAAACTTTAAAAATTTTAAAATAATAAGAAATGGGAATATGTATAAATTATACATGTAATAAAAATAAAGAAAGTAAAGATGTAAATGTTTCTGATGATGAAATAAATAAAGAAGTAGAATTAAATAGAAGATTATTTGAAAAAAAAGGAAGAACATATATAAAAATAAAAACAATGAAAAAAGGAACAACAATTGAAGGTTCATCGGTTCCTTCTTCAATATCAACTGAATTTTTTTTAAGGACAAACACATATTCAAAAAGAAGAAATCAAAATAATAAATATAATTCTAAAGCGATAATAAATACAATGATTTCAAAGAATAAAAGTTTTTTTAATAATATAATTCAAGAAAAAAAGAAGAAATTAGAAGAGAAAAAAAATAAAAAATTTGAAATAGAAATAATAAAAGAAAACAATAATGAAAACAATAATGAAAACAACAATGAAAACAATAATGAAAACAATAATGAAAACATCAATGAAAACAACAATGAAAATAACAATGAAAACACAAGCAATAATATAGAAAGTATAAATAGCGATAATATAAATAATGAAAGTTCTAATAATTTAAAAATAGATGCTCAAAACAATTCTTTTATTATTGATAATAAGTATCCACTAACAAAATGGAAAAGTGAACTTTGTTTAAATCAATTAAATGAAGATTACAAATCTCCAGAGATAAAAGATGAAGAACCAAAATTTGAATTAATTGAAGAACAAATAAATAGTAAATTTTCTCCTGAAGATGATTTAATGTTAATAAATTCTTTAAAACATCATTTTTTATTTGAAAATTTTGAAGATAAAATAATTAATGAAATTGTTGAAAATTCAACAAGATTACAATTAGAAGAAAATATGATGATTTTTAAAGAAAATGAAGAAGCAAATTCATTTTATATTTTAAAAAAAGGAAAAGTTAAAATTTTTGATGATAAAAAAAATTATTTTTTGAATAATGAATATTTATCTTTTGGTGAAATGGGTTTAATTAAGAATAATATTAAAAGAAAATATTCTGCTATTACTGAATCTAATGTTGAATTATATGTTATTGATAAAGAATTATATAATTTAAAAAAAAATAAAAATGATGAAGAAAAAAAAAAAGAAATTTTTCAAAAATTTTTTGAACAAGAAATTATTTTTCAAGGAATAACAGAAAGTGAAAAATTATGTTTTATTGAATTAGGAAATATAATAATAACAAACGAAGATAAAAAAGTAATTTCATTGAAAGATTATAATATAAATATAATAACATCATATTATAATGATAAAATATTTTTTATTTCAAAAGGAAATGCGAAAATAATAAATAGGATAAAAAATAAGAAAAGTATTCAAGAATTTATTTTTGAAAACAATAGTTATGGATTAATTTCTTTAATTTTTAGAACAAATATAAAAAGAGCAAATACTGCAATGAGTAATAATAATCAAGATAGTTCAAGTGTAATTTGTAATTCAAAATATAATGAATTTCTTTTTTTAAATGAAAAAATTTTTATTGAATGTTTTGGATTAAATTATAAAAATTATTTAATTAATTCTTGTCTTTTATTCTTTATTCAAAATGATATAATTTTCAAAAATTTAATTGATTTATGTCAAATTCCAAATGATCAAATTTATGAATTTTTTTATAAAGTTAATTATAAACAAAATTCTCTTATTTTTCCAAAAGGAATTTCATGTGAAAATAAATGTATAATATTATTAGATGGTAAATTAACTGGATTTAAAAAAAAATCAAAACAAGAAAAAACAAAATTATTTTTCAATGGAAAAAATTTATTTACTTTTACTGATTTTGAAGAAGATATTATAACAATAGATGATTCAATAATATTAGAAACATCAATTGAATATTTTCAAAAAGTGTTAGAAAATAAAAAATTAAATTCTCTTTCATTTATAATATATTTTAACATATTAAATAAATTTCAAATATTTCAGAATATTAAAATTGAACAAGTAATTGATATAATAAAACATATAAATATAAAAACATATAAACAAAATAATATTATATTAAAAAAAGGAGAAAATTGTGATCAAATATATTTAGTTGAAACTGGAACAGTTGGAGTTTATAATAATAATATTTTAAACAAAATAATTGAAAATGGAAATTCTTTTGGTTCATTTTTTCTTTTAAATGAACAAAATTCAATATATGATTATATATGTATTTCAAAAGAAGTAATAATTTATAACATTCAAAAAGATTATTTTATGGAATTATTAACAGATAATTCCATTAATGAATATATTAGAGATAAATTATGTCTTGAAGAAAATAATATTTCTTTAAATGATTTATATTATTTATCCTATTTAGGAAGAGGAAGATTTGGAAATGTTTGTTTAGTTCATAATGAAATTTTTTTTTATGCAATTAAAGCAATTTCAAAATCTTTTGCAGAAAATCAAAAATTTGGAATTAAATATTTAATATTTGAAAAAAACGCTTTATCATCAATAGATCATCCATTCTTATTAAAATTAATAAAAACTTTAAAAAATGAAAATTGGATTTTTTTTTTAATGGAATATATATCAGGATTAAATTTAGAAGAATATTTAAACCAAAGAAAGATAAAAAGAAATATATACGAAACAAAATTTTATGGAGCATCCTTATTATTAGCAATAGATTACATTCATAAAAGAAAAATAATACATAGAGATATTAAACCATCAAATATAATGTTAGATAAAAGAGGATATATAAAAATAATAGATTTTGGAACTGCAAAAATATTAAATGAAGGAGAAAGAACAAAAACAATAATTGGAACTCCAAATTTTATTCCTCCTGAAATTTTATTAGGTAAAGGATATTCTTTCTCTTGTGATTATTGGTCTATTGGTGTATGCATTTATTATATTTATTATGGTATTTTACCTTTTGGAAATAATTCAAATGAAATTATTGATACTTATAAAGATATTATTGAAAAAAATATTTCTTTCCCAGATAATAAAAATATTGAAATTAATTCTCTATTAAATTCACTTCTTGATAAAAATGAAAATTTAAGAAGTAAATTTATTGATTTTAAAAATATTAAAAATCATGTTTTTTTTAAAGATATTAATTGGGATGCTTTATTATCATATAAATTAAAACCTCCATTTGTTCCTAGTAAAGATCAAAGAGTGAATGAAAGTAATTTACAAAATATAACTTCTCCTTTTAATTCTTTTATGAAAAATGAAAGAAATGATTCTAAAGTTAATGTCTCTTTAAAAGCTAATAATGTTAAAATTGAAGATATTATTCATTTTGAAATTCCTGTTGATTGGTTTGAAAATTTTTAAATTGTTTTTTTATTATTTTTGATTATATGTTCAAAAAATCGTATGAGTTTTTTATTGTCATGTTTTTGTTTTTTTTTCTTTATTTTTGGAATGAAAATATAATTTAACATATTTTTTTCGTGAAGTATGTATATTATAAATGTTTATGATGAATGATTATTATTTTTTCAATTCAAAAAATGAATTTTATAATATTTATAAATTTTTCTAAATAATTAATCAAATTGTATGTAATATAGTTTATAAGCAAAAATATTAAATATAAAATTAAAAAAATTATTTTAAATAAACTAATTATTTAATTTATTAAAAAAACATTAAAAATTAATGTTCTCGTTTTCCCTTTTCAAATACCTATTAATATTAATATTAATAATATCAGGGTCTTTAATAACAATAACAAATAAAATACAAAATAATACAAAATCTTTAAATTTACCTTTTCATCATGCCTATTTTATAACTTTATTAATGTTTATCTCAGAATTAATTTCCCTTCCCATATATTACATAATATATAATATAAAAGAAGAAGAAAATGAGAATAAAGAAGAAAACAAAAATAAAAAAAAAATAAATATATTTCAATTATCAATTCCTCCTTTTTTTGATTTTATAGGATCAACATTAATGACTTTTGGATTAATTTTTTTATCAGGAAGTATTTTTCAAATGTTTAGAGGATCATTAATAATAATAACTTTTATTTTATCTCTTTTTTATATGAAAAATAAACATAATATTAATCATTATATTGGTATTTCTTTCACTGTTTTAGGTTTAATTTTAATTGGTTATTCTGCTTTTATTTCATCAAAAGATAAATTATATAATAATTCTATTTTAGGTATTTTATTAATTTTATTTGCTCAATTTTTTGCTGCTTTTCAATATATTTATGAAGAAAATATCATGAAAAATTATATTTGTCATCCTATGAAATGTATTGGTTATGAAGGATTCTTTGGAACAATCATTTCAACAATTTTAATTTTTATTTTCTATTTTATTAAATGTACAAAAGGAAAAAGAATAACAGAACAATTTTGTAATATTGATGATAGTGGAATTTATAGAGTTGAAAATATATTTTTTTCAATTAAACAAATATTAAATAATAATATTTTAATTATATTAATTACTTTATATTGTTTTGGAATTACTATTTATAATATTACAGGAATTTCTATTACTAAATATACTACTGCAACTACAAGAGCAGTTGTTGATACTCTTAGAACTGTTGTTATTTGGTTTTATTTTTTAATGCCTTTTAATCATGAAAATGTTAAAGAAAAATTTAATATTATTCAATTTATTGGATTTGTTTTTTTGGTATTTGGCAATTTAATATATAATGAAATTATTGGAATAAATTCAGAAAATATTTTAAATGATAATAAATATAATTCATTATCTCAAAATGATGAAAATGAAAATAATACAGCTGATGTATCAGAAAATTCTGCTTTGTTAGAAAATTAATAAGTTAATTATAAAAAATAATTTTTTCTTTTTAAAAATTAAATATATTATTACATTTTTTAATTTTATAGTTTTCTTTATTTAAAAGAAAAACTTATTTTTCTCTAATAATAAGCTTTCTTCATTAATTATTGTTTTTAAATTTAAATATTAAATATTAAATGGTAAGCCAATTTAATAATACATTATTAGGTTATTTATTTTTTTAATTTTTATTTGATAAATCCTTCATTTTTTTTTTTAAGATAATATAAATTTTTTCGAAGAAGTTATATATTTTTTTTTTATTTAAATATTCTTGAAAAAGTTTATCATAATCATCAGAGAACTTATCGTCGATTATAGCATTGGAATTATCTAAAGCTTCATTCTCATTACTTTCATATATTACATTAAATAATTTTGAAAAAGAATTTTCATCATTAAAGATAATTTCATTTAGACATTTTATTTCTTCCTTCAATTTTTCTCTTTTCATAAAACCACAATAACATATTATATTACTTAAATATTTATTTAAAATAGAATAATCTAAAAATGTACATCTAAACTTTTTATTCTTAAAACAACATTTAAGAAATATTAAAATGATGATATTTAAAATTATATATATACAACTTAAAACAATCATAACAGAATCAATTTTATATGAATCATAATACTCATATTTTTCTTGTATAGGATGAGAAATAGAAGGAATAATTTCGGTTAAAATTAAATAATAATAATAGTAATTTAAAATGAATAAAACACAATTTCCTATTGAAATAAGTAAACTCAATATACTTAAAAATATAGTTAATGATTTATTATCAATCATTAAAATAATTAAAATAAAAATTCCAGAAATGATAAAAAGGAAAAAAGACAATAATTCAAATAATAGATTTTTTCCTTTGATAAATATATCACCCAATTTTGTACCTGCATGATTGAAACCAATATAAGTTCCTGAAGATAATTCAATTATATCATCTTTTATTCTATTATCAGGAATATTATTTTCCTTATAATATTCATCCAAAGACATAAAATCAATGTGAAAAACAAAATTCTGTTTATATTTACAAACACTTAAATCTTGATTATCACAAATACCATCAATTAAATAACAAATTCCACAACCCAAAATTCCACCAACATTAAAATTAACAATAATTGTTCGATCATCCCTACTGTATGAATAATCAATACTTTTTTGATCATTATTATTAAAAATATCTTTAATTGTACTGAAATTTAAAGGACAGCTTTCATTTTCACCAACATATAAATAATTATAATGTGAATCATATCCACATGTTTTATTATTTTCTTTCAACATTTTATAATAATTTGTATTTAAATTTCTTTGAATAAGAAAAGTTTTATTCTTCCAAATTTTTATTTCTTTATCTTGATATTTATCAATTGTATCTGGAATGATTTTACTATTTATGTCATAAATTTCAATGTTTGTAATCGGTCTTTTTTCCCAATTTTCTTTTTTTAAATATTCTAAATCTTTCCCTTGAAATCTTTTTATAAAGAATAATATAAAATTTAATATAAGTATTATCATTAAAAATATTAATGTTATGACTGCAGGAAT
This sequence comes from Isotricha intestinalis, assembly GCA_023807065.1. Lineage (NCBI taxonomy): Eukaryota > Ciliophora > Litostomatea > Vestibuliferida > Isotrichidae > Isotricha > Isotricha intestinalis. The sequence continues at coordinate 23,660 of JAJJLU010000505.1, read as the reverse complement.
TATTACTGGCTTTTCTTTTTTTTTAACATATTTAAATTTTGGAAATTTTTTGATTAAATGTTTTTCTTCTTCCATTTTTCAATTTTTGATAATAAGGAATTTTTTTCTATTGATTTTTATTTTAATAAAATCTTTTTTAATTTATAAATTTATAATTTTTTTATAAAAAAAATGTAATTTTATGTTATATTAAATATTATTTTCATTATCTTCTTCAAAAGTTTTTTTCTTAAAATCAGGAGCTAAATTATGCATCATAAGAAAATTACTTCCTTTCTTATCAATTTTTTTTTCTTCTTCAATTTTTTTTTCTTTTTCTTTTTTCCTAAATTCAAAAATAGAATTAAATAACTTAACAACACCTCTAGTAGTAATTTTCAGCAATTTTTTTTCTTTTAATTTATCCCATTTCTTATATTCTTTATAGCCAAACATTTTTTGAATTTTTCTCAATTCTCTTTTAATTTTTAATTCTTTTTTTTCTTTTATTTCTTCATCTAATCTTTTCAAAGGCTCTTTTGCCTTTGATAAAATTGCATTTCCTTTAATTTTATCTGATTTATGAATTATATCTTTTAATAATTTCCCTATATTTTTTTCTTTCTTTTCTTTATTTTTAATATTCTTTTTTAATTCTTTATAATCTTCTTCATCTGAATTTTCACTATTTATTTCTTCTTCATTTTCCAATTTTTCCTTTTTTAATTTTTCCTTCATTGGAATGATAAAAAATATTTAAAAAACTAAATTAATATATCAATAATGATTAATTAAAAATTTATCTTTTTAAAGAGGAAAAAGAAAAAAAATGTCAAATGAAAATATAGAAAATAAATGGAAAGAATTTGATGATTTTTACTCAGCTCATGAATTACAATTATATGGAATGCAATTTCCAAAAGAATTAGCAGAAAAATTATATGTTAAATTAAAAAATGAAATTTTTGATACAGATATTTTTTTTGAAATTTTAGATAATCAAAATGAGAATAGATATATGTTAAAGTGTAAAAAAGATATAGAAAAAAATGATTTAGTTTTTCTTATTGATCATTGTTGGACTTATAAATTAAGACAATTTAATTATTTTTGTGAAAATTATCCTCAAATAATAAAAAGAAGTATGTCAATGTTAAAATATGGGTTTATTAGAAAACCAATTATTACCCAAGTTGAATTAAATAAAGATAATCAAATTAAAAATCCTATTCAATATAATTCTAAATTAGCCGCTAATAATAAATATATTGATTTAAATTATGATGATATGGAAATTAATGATGATAATTTTAATTTAATTCATGTAAATGAAACAACAGAAACTTTATCTTTAGAAAATAATAAAATTGAAAATATTCAGTTAATATATAATTTATTAGATAAATATAAAAATTTAAAAGGTTTATGGATAAGAGAAAATCCTTTTTGTGAAATAAATGATAATTATGAAGAAGAAATATTAAATAAATATCCGAATATAGAAATTTTAAATAGACATTTAACTCAAAATTCATCCACTTGGGCAATTAATTATTTATTAAGAAATGAACCATATGAAAAAGATGATGATACATATAATAAATATAATGAAATATATGGAACTGAAAAAATTCTTGATTTAAGTGATAGAAATCCTTTTATAATAAAAGACTTTTCAATATTTAAAAATACAAATATAACAATATGTACTGTTGATATAAGTGATAATGAATATGATTTTTCAAAAGAAGAAAATAAAGAAAAACTAATAAATTTCTTATCAAATTTTCCTCCAAAATTAAATAACTTTATAATAGATGCATTATTGGAATATGAAGAAACAGATGAAAATTTAAACAATGATCCTTCATATAACTTATTAATGGATACAACATTAATAAACAAAATAATAGAAAAAATTCCAAATATAAAATATATAAATAACATATCAATAGAAACAATATTAAAAAGAAACAAAACAAAATCAAATTTATGTCAATTACAAAGAGAAATATTTGTGCATAAATATATGTGGCAAATAAATAGAACATATCGTTTAGTAACAAGTGAAAAATATGATGAAGATTCAATATGGTATATTAATGATGAATTTGGTTCATCAATAAATCATAGTGATATTCCTAATTGTGCTATGTTTCCATTTATTTATTCTAAAAGTAATAACTTTGAAAAAGATGAATTAATCACTTATTCTATTTTATGGCCTTTAAAAAATTTAAAAAAAGGAGATGAAGTTTTTATAGATTTTTTAACTAATATATCTGAAAATGAAGAAAGATCACAAAGACTTACTTGTTGGTATAAAACACCAGAAGAGTATTTTAATAAGAAATTTAGTGAAAAAATTAAAAAATTAAATGATGCTTTTAATTCAAATTCTTTAAAAGAATTTGAAGATAATACTCAAAAATTAATAAATATGGATAAAAATAATGAAGAAATAAGTAATGATTTAATAAAGAAAATATTTGATTTTAAATTATGCAATAATGATGAAAATTTAATAAATAAAACAATAGAAAAAATAAAAGAAAGTATAAAAAATTACAACAATCAAAATAAAAAAAGTGGAATATACTTTGAAAAAAATTTTAATGAAAACAATAAAATAAAAGTAGTAACAGATCTTCCATATGTAAAGGAAAATTTAAAAATTCCAAATATGACATTTACTAATGATATAAGAGAAGCAGATATAATATGGTTAAATACAAATATATTTACATTAATAGATTCCAATAATTTAAAATTAAAAAACAACGGAGAAAATATATTTTTAAATCAATATCCATATGAAAGTATAATTACATTAAAATCGAATTTAACATATTTAATTCAAAAAAATTTGGGAATAAATAATATAATGGGAATATCATATGATATGAAAACAGAATTATCAGAAATAATAGGAAATTATTATTATAATGAAAGAAATGGATTTGATAATACTTGGATATTAAAACCAATAAATATGTCTCGTTCAATGGATATGATAGTAACAAATAATATAAATGAAATAATAAGAAGTGTTGAAACAGGACCAAAAATATGTCAAAAATATTATAGTCAACCTTATTTAATGAATAATAAAAAATTTGATTTAAGATTTATTATTGCTGTTAAAAATCTATTTCCTTTAGAATTATATTTCTATGATAAAATGTTTTGGATTAGAAGTTCTAATAAAAATTATTCTATTGATCCTTTAACTTTCGATGATTATGAAATTCATTTTACAGTAATGAATTATTCTAAATTTGGAATGAAAACAATTTATGATAAAGATTTTATAAATTATTTAAATGAAAATAAAATAAATTGGGATGAAATATATGTTAAATTACAAAAACAAATAAAAGATATATTTATTTTAGCAAGTAAAGATTGTCCTCAAATGATTAATTATTATAGTAGATCTATTTATGGATTAGATGCAGTCATTGATTCTAATTTACAACCTCATGTTCTTGAAATTAATTTTCAACCTGATTGTACAAGAGCTTGTAAATTTGTTCCTGAATTTTATAATGATTTATTTTATACTCTTTATTTAGATCAAGAAAGTGGAATGAAAAAAATTGAGTAAATTTATAAAAACCAAAAATTTTATTATTAATGTTTTTTTTAATTTATTTTTTTTTATTTGTTAATAAAAAAAATAAAGAAAAATTAACCATTATTCAATTTATATATTTAAATATTATATAATAATTTTTATATATTTAGGTTCACTTTTAAAGAATATCATAAAAATTTTGTTTGCCTAAAACGAACAATCAAAAAACAAAGATAATCTTTTGAAATAAACCTTTTATATATTACAAAAAAATAATTTAAATTTCCATTCAATTTCTAAGTTGTCTAATTAAATTTCTTAATTTTTTTTCATCAGTTAAATTTATTTTTTTAGTATTTTCTTGAATAAAATCAAATGAAATTGTTCGATAATATTTAATAAAATTTTCATTATCTTTCAAATTTTTCACTTTAATGTTTTTTTTCTCTTCTTTTTCTAAAATTTTATCACAATTGAGGTTTAGATAAGGAGCATCTTTTTTTAATTTTAAACATAAATTTAGTGATTCTTCTTTTTCTTCTGAAATTTCATTTAATGAGGTATTTGAATTCACTAATATAATTATACAAATGATTATAATTTCTCCAAACCTCATTTTTATTACTTTTTTCTATTTTTTTTCTTTTTATATTATTATCAGATTTTTCTAGAAATATTATTTTAAATTTAATTATTTTATTTAAAAGTATTTATTAATATAAAATAGCTAAGATGAAATTAACGATTTTATCATATATAATAGTTAAATATATTTTTTTTGAAATTTAGATTTTTATTTGTTTAGTTCATTGACAAAGTTTTTTTCTTTAAGTAAATTAAAATTTATTATTTAAGTTTAAAAAATAAAAATATTGATAATAATTTTTAATAAATGAAAAATTATATAAATAATTATTTAATTAATATAATATTATTTTTTACAAATATTACATGAATAATATCCATTATTCATAAATATTGATTGAATATTTTTATAATAATTTAATTCTTCTTTATTTAAAGTAATATTAGTTTCTTCAATATTTTCAGAAATAAATTTAATAGCTTTTATTTGTTCTATTTTTTGAAGTAAATTATATAATTTATAAAAATTTTTTTCAAATACTTCATTTTCATTAATTTCAACATCTTTAGAATTATTATTTAAAGTTTTTCTATTTAAATAATCAAAAAATTTTTGAATCACCTTAAAAATAAAATGATCAAATAAATAATATTCAGATATATTAATATAATTATCAATAGTAAAATTAGCAGGATAAAATTTATTAAATTTAACATTTAATTTCTCAAAATGATTATCTTCTTGTAATAAAACACCAATATGATTAATTATAAACCACAAAGAAAAAACATTATAAATATCTTCTTCATTAATATTATTTTTTTCATTTTTATCATCAAATATAACTTTATTATATAATTTACAAAATAAATCAGAAGATAAAATAGAACAAATATTAATCATAATATTTATATCATTAACAATAGATTCATCATTATAATTATTATTGTCAACATCCATTTTTTCTTTTTGAATTTTATTTACATTTTTATTATAAATATCATCAAAAACATTAACATTAAATTCTTTTTGTTTTTGTTTACTTCTTCTAATTTTTTCTTTAAAATCTCTAAATAAAGTTCTATTCTTAGTTAAATTCATAAAATAAATATTTATATTATCTTTATTAATATAAATATTATCAACATATTTATCTTGACATCTTTTAATAATTTCACTTAATTCATTTTTTTCTTTTGGTTTTTCTAAAGTATATTTTGTATATATATTATTTTCAGTTGATGGTAAAATTAAAGGCTTTTTTCCTAAATTTTTTACTTTTTCTAAAGCTAAATTTGCTTTTATTAAAGCATCATCTATTTTATCTGATAAATTTTGATTAAAGATAAAATCTTCTTTTTCTTTTTTATATTTATCATTTTGAATTTTTTTATTTATTTCTGCTATTTTTATTTTTGGCTTTATTAATATATCACCAAAATTCTTATTTAATTCTTTAAAAATATTTAATATGTAATTTAATTTATTCTTTTCAATATCTAAAAATTCAATTAACTTATTGTTTTTATCATATAATTCTAAATCATTATTCCATTTTAATTTTATTGGATTTTCTATTATTGGAATGTCTTTTGATTCAATTTCAACTTTTGCATTTTGCTTTCTTTTCATTACATTTGCAGAACTATAATAATAACCTCTTTGTTTAACTGAATTTTTACTTTTACTTCTTTGATTATTTCTTTTAATGTTAGTTTCTTTATTTTTCATTTTTTAAATTTTAAAAATAATTATTTATTTAATTTAATAAAAGAAATATAAGTATTATAATATATAAAATAATTATGATATTACTTAAAAATAACTAATAAGATAACTAAAATGTTTTAAATTTCCTTTTAAATACAATTTAAATATAAAAAAACAAATTACTATAATAAAGGGATTCATATCATCATTAAAAAAATAAATAATATAAAAGAATAAAAAAGAATATAATTTAAAAAATAAAGCAAGTTTGACAACAAATAGAATCAGGATAAATTTCTTTTCCAATAGTATTAAATGACATTAATTTATTATATTCTTTGTAACTTTCTACATTAATAATATTAACAATTTTATCATTTTCACTTTCTAAACTTTTTTCTTTATCATCATTACTATTATTATTTAATAAAATAGGATTATCAATAAAACTAATTTTTTGTTTTCCTCCTTTTTTAATTTCATTACCAAAAATATCTTTTCTTTTATCATCTGTATTTTCTAAAATAATTAATTTATTATTTTCATTCTTATTTTGTTCTATTAAAGTATTATTTTTTTGATGTTTTCTTATTGAAATATCTGATGTTAATGATGAAATATCTGTTAATCCTGTTTTAAAATTTTGATTTGAACATGACATTTTTTATATAAAATTAAAAATGAATTTAACTTTTTTTTTATATGGATATAAATATATTTATTATTAAATTAATATTTATGATTAAAAAATATAATAAAAAATAAAAACTTTTAAATTAAGTATATTCCTTTAAAATATAATAAATTAAATATTATACAAATTTTCCTCTTAAAAACCTATAATAATTTAATAAAAGACTATATAAATAAAATATTTAAAATCAAAAATAATCTCAATAAAAATTGTACATAAAAAAATATCAAATGTTTTTGTTTTAAAAAATAAAACAAGAATTACATTTACAATAATCTTTATTATTACAAATAATATTATTATTATCAATTAAAATAATTTCGGCAATTTTATTCGAAGATATTTGATCAATAAAACTAATTTTATAATTTTTTTCTCCTTTTTTAATTTCATTTCCATAAGCATCAATTCTCATATTATTATCATCTCCTTTTAATATTTTTAATTCCGAAGAAAAAAAAGATCTATTTTTAATTGACAATTTCGTACTTATAATTTGTGATATTGAATTAATTGAATTTCTTCTTTTTATTTTGTTTTCATTTAATATTAAATTTTTATTTCGATTTTTTACTTTTAATGAAGATTCTAAATTGAAAGTTACACTTTTTGACATTTTTTTTTATATTTTAAAATATTCTTTCTTTTTATTTTTTTTAATTTTTTTCATGTCAAATTTAGATGAAAATTTAATTTTTAATGATGATAATGATAATAATAATAAAGATTATGATTATTCTAAATTAATTTCTGAATTTGAGAAAGTTAAAGAAAAATTAAATGAATATGAAAAAGAAGATAATAAACAAAAAATAAAAATAAAAGATTTAGAAATTCAATTGAATGAAAATAAGAAAATTATAACAGAATATGAAATAAAAATAAATGATTATAATATAAAAAATAATTTATTAACTCAAGAAACTTCGAATTTAAAATTAGAAATAAAAAAAATAGAAATAAATTTAAATAATCCTTCAAAAATATTATTTTCTTTAGAAAAAGAGTTAAAACTAAATTCAGAAAATTCAATAACAGAATTAAAAAAAGAAAAATCAGAATTAAAAGAATCAAATGAAAAATTAACATTAATTTTATCTGAAAAAGAGAGTGAAATATATAATATAAAAAAAGAATATGAAAATAAAATAGTAGAATTAGAAAATAATATAAAAGAAAAGAATAATAAATTATTATTATTAAATAATGAATTAGAAGAAATAAAAAGTGAATTAAAATATAAAGAAGATGAATTAAAAAAAATAGAAGATAATAAAAATATAATATCAAAATATAATTTAATAGAAATAGAAAATGAACAAAATAAAAAAAAATTAGAAAATGAAAAACAATATTTTAAATTAGAATGGGAAAAAATGACATTAAATGATGAAAAAAATAAAGAATTACAAGAAAAATTTTCACAAATAGAAAAATCATTTAATGAATTAATAAAAAAGGGAAAAATAACAATAAAAGAAATAAAAGATTTAGATTTATATATTTCAATAAATGAAAATTTAAGAGAACAAGTAAAAGTAACAATGGATGAAAATGAATTATTAAAAAAAACTTATGAAGAATTATTAAATAAAACAAGTAATGAATATAATATTTTAGAAAAAAAATTTATTGATAATTCTAAAATATTGAATGAAACTAAAAGTAATTTAGAATTAATTCAAGAACAATTTATTTCTGGAACTGTTAAATTAAATAATGAAATTTCTGAATTGAATAATAAAAATGATTTAATTAAAAAAGAAAAAGAAGATTTAGAAAATCAAATTAAAAATTATATTGAACAAAAAAATAAATTTGAACAAGATTTTAATTTCTTAAAAGAAAATATGAACAAAATAAGAGAAAAAAATAATATTGATATTAAATTAATTCAAGAAAGATTTATTCTTTTAGAAAATATGATTGAATTAGAAAAAGAAGATTTAATAAATCAAAATAAAGAATTAATAAATAAAATAAAAAGTTATGAAAATAATTTAGGAAATTTAACTGATGAAGAACCAATAAATAATTTAAAAAGAGAAATAAAAAATTTAAATGATGAAAATAAATTATTACAGTTTAAAATAAAAGAACAAGAAAAAATAATTTTAGAATATGAAAAATTAAGTCAAGAGAATCAAATATTAAAAAATGAAAATTCAAATTTAAAAAATAATATAAATGAAAATAATAATAATTATCAACAAATAATAAAAGAATTAAATAATAAAATAAATATAATAAATAATGAATTATTAGAAATAAAACAAACTGCTAGTTTAATTAATTCAAAACCTAATTTATCCAAAAATGAAATTACTTTAGCTTTTGATAATAAAATAAAAAGTCAAGATATTGAAAATTTAAAAAAAGAAATTATATCTTTAAAAAAAGAAAAAAATGAAATTAATCAAAATTATGAAGAAGAAATTTCTAAATTAACAAATGAAATATCTAATTTAAAAGGACAACTTGCAAATGATTCTTATAATAAAGATAATGAAATTATTAAATATAAAGGTTTAGCTAAAAAATATAAAGATATTTTAATAGAGAAAGGTATTATTAAACAAAAAAAATAAATAAACTGTTAAATAAAAAGAAATTGAAAAAAAAATATATTTATGAAAAAAATCTATTTTTATAACATTAAAGAAATAAATTATTTATTTCAATATATAATAACAATCATTCAAAATATAGTTTTAACATAATTAAAAGTAATAGATTTAATTTATAAAAATTTTAACCTTAATTATTTAGAATATTTAAAAATACCTATACTAAATACTTTGTTTTTTCACTAAATTCAATTACTAAAAAATACACTATTGTTTAAGTTTAATTATCATAATATTATTACTTTCTTATTATTGAAATAATTTTTATAAAGAGAAAAAATTCAAACTTATACATAAAAAATCATTAATCTTTTTTAAAATCATTTACAAAAAAATAATTTTAATTTTCTCTTAATTTACAATTAATAAAAGTTTTTCCAGTTTTAAAAATCATATTATTAAAAATTTGAATTTTATTATGAATTAAAAGCCAAATTCCATTAGTAGAAACTTTGCTTTTATTATTATTAACATAATAAAAACCATCATAAATAAAAAATTCATTATTTTTTTCATTATAAAAAAAAGTAAATTGAACTCTACTAATTTCTTCTTCTTTATTAATCATAATATCACAATTTTTACTTCTTCCAATTAAAATAATATTTTTAAATTTATAATTAAATTCTCCTTTTTTTTCTCCATTATATTCAATAATAACTATATTATATTTTTCCATTACAATAAAATTAAGATAAGAATTATGATTAAAAAGAAAAATATATTTCTCATTTGGTTCTATTAATATTTTTTTATCAATTTTTAAAAAAATACCATTTCCATTATTATAACCTTTAATAAAATATTTTCCTTCATCATATTCAATATCAAATTGATGTTCTTGAATATTATTTTCTTTAAATTTATAATCAATTTCTTCATTATTTTCATTATAATAAGAACTTTCAAAAGAACTTGAATCACTGTCTTTTTTTTCTTCATTTTCACCTCCAAAAGAAAAAATATAATTTTCATCTTTTATTATTTTCATTTTTTCATTTTTTAAATTTGTTAAAATATTTTGATAAATTGATATTACATCATAATTTTTATTAAATTCTTTTGAAAAAGTTAAAATTAATTCTGTATTATTTAAATATGAAGAACAATTTGTTTTTGAATTTAATTCATTAATTGTTTTATTATTTTTTAAAAATAAACTTTTTTGCTTATCTACTAATTTATATTCAAGTGGTATTTTTTCAAATAAATTTTTATTACTATTGTTTTTTGTACTTTTTGATATTATATTATTATTTTCTTGGTTTATATCTATACTTAATCCATTTATTTTTTCTCCTATTATACATCCCATTTTTTTAATAAATTTTTTCTTTTTCTTTTTATGAGGAATTTATGTTTTTTTTATTTAAGTTTAGTTAATTTATTTTTTTAGATAAATTATTTTTATCATTTAAGTATTATTTTTTTTAATATTTGATATTTTTATTAACAAAATTTTATGATGATATCTATAAAAAGATTTATTAATTTATTTTTTTCTTTAATTATTTTTTTTAAAAATATATAAAATGATAAAATATAAAAAAATATGTTTTGATATAGAGAGAGAAATTCCTTTATTTAATAAAGTAAAATATTTTCAAATTTTTGAAAAACTAATTTCAATGAATGATTATTATTTATTAAATGAAAATGAAAAAGAACAAAAACTAATATTTGATATTTCAATAAAAAAAATAGAAATAAATTGGAAAACAATATATGATAAACTTTATTTAAAAGATAAAGAATTAAATATACCTTTAATAATATCAAAATATTTAAAATCAAAAGCAAAAATGTTAAAATTATTTATAAAGAATTTTTCAAAAAAATATAATTTAACAAAAGAAATAACAAGAAAACTTTATTTTTATATTTGTAAAAAAAAATATTTTTTAAATCCAAATTCAAATGAAATATTAAAAATAACAAAAGAAATAGAAAAAGAAAATTTAGAAAGTAATATAAAATATCATTCAACTTTAACAAATATATTTATTGAATATTATAATAAAAAAAAAACATATGATGAAAAAGAATTTGAAGAAGAATATCAATTTAATAAAAAATATTTTATTAAAAAAAATATAAGACAAAAAGCAAAAAGTACAATTAATATAAATTCAAATAAAAATAAAAAATTCAAAATTAAAATAAATCCAAGTTCAATTTCTTTTAGAATAAAAAAAGAAAACTACAAAAAAAATCTTTATATTCAATCCTATAATTCAAAAAATAATTCCAGTATTATTTCAACAGAAACGAAAAATTTAAAAAAAAATAATATTAAATATAATTCAATTAATTTTAAACCGATTAAATTAAAAAAATTAAAAAAAAAAATAAATCACAAAAATAGTGATTTTGATTTATCAAAAATTAAATTTCCTGTATTATATAACAAAAGAATATTAAAAGAAGAAATAGAAAAAAAAAATAATATAAATAAAAGTACAATAACAAAAATTCCAATAAATTTTTTTTCAAAAAAAGATTTAACATATTATTAGTTAAAATATATATAAAACATTAAAAAAAAGAAAAATATTAAAATCTTAATCATATTTAAAAACATGAAGAATCAAAAAGTTATATTACACTACTATTTAGAATCTTTTTCAATTTCTTTACCAAAAACTTTTCCAGAATTAATTGAAGGAATAAGACAAATGTTAAAAATTTCAAAAGAAGAATTTCAAAATTTAAAAATAAAAGTGGTTTTAGGAGGGAAGAATTCAAAATTAAAAATGGATTTAAATGAATCAATATATAATGAATGTATAACAGGAAAAAAAGAAATGAATGAAATTTTTATTGAAAATAAAGAGAAAATATATAATGAAATATTAAATAAAATAAAACCAACTATTGATAATTTAAAAATAAAATGTAATAATTTAGAAAGAGAATTAAACGTTTTAAAAAAAGAATATTGTGATTATAAAAATCAAAAAGAAAAAGAAAAAGAAGAATTATTGAAAATAATAAAAAATGGAGATTTAAAAAATAAATCGAAAATAATTATTAATAAATCAATTAAAGAGTCAAGTTTAATTGTTAATGATGATTTTCCTTCTGAATTAGTTAGTAATATTATTTATGAAGAAAAAAAAGAAAATGAAGATGATGAAGAATTAAATGAAACAAAGGAAAATGAAAAATCTACTGATAATAAAATGAGTAATATTAGTCATAATCAGCTTAAAGAATCTTCTTTTAGTCTTTTTGGTGAAAGTGAAAATAATGAAAATCAACAAAAAGAAATTAAGATTCAAGATTCTATTAATAGTGATAATAATAATAATAAAAATAAAGATGAAATTAAAAATAATAAAAGTGGTTCTTTATTGAGTGATTTTTATAATGATTATTTTAATTAATAAGACTTAATTCTTATATTTTAAAAAATTATTTTAATAGGGTAAAAATCTAATATTTTTATTTTTCATAAAAAATAAAATTTAATTTTTAAGATTAATTGAATTTATACTAATATTATATTTGTTTTATTTTAAAAATTACTAAAACTAAAGTTCAAAATAAATATATTAAAAAATAATATTTAAATATTAGATATAAATTATGATTGTTTATTTGTATAACTATTTCTACTTTTAATAACATTTTTAACAATTTCTGAATCATCAATTAAATCAATTTCAATTTTTTTAATTTTACAAATTTTATCATCACTATCATTTAATTCAATAATAATTTTTTTAGTATCATGTTTCTTAATAATTTTATTTGACATTTTATTGTTTTTACTTAAAATATTAGATTTATTAATTTTATGATGAAGGCATTTTTTATATAATTTTTTTTTGTTGTTGATTTTATCTTCAAAAATAATAGAATCTTTATTAGAAGAAGAAATAGAAGATTTCATAATACTATTATTAGTGATTGTATTTGTAGTAGTACTTGTTTTAAAATTACTTATTGCTTTAAAAGAATTATTATTAATTAATTCTTTGGAATCTTTTTTAACACCTTTATTGATAATAATATATTGTTTATCATTTTTTTTATTTATTTCTTTTGGAAATGAACTTATACTATAAATATGATTTGTTTTTTTTATGCTATTATTACTACTATCACATAATGTTGAAGTATTTTGATTTGAATATTTTGAACAATTATTTGAGTTATTAAAATTATTCTTACTTATATATGAATTCAATTTCTTATGACTGTTATTTTGACTTTTATTTGTGTTGTTATTTTTTATATTATTAAATAAAACTCCTTTTGAATGAATTTTCTCATTTTTATTATTAAATAAATTTTTCTGATTTCTTGTTGTTATAAATTTCTTATTTTGAAAATTACCATTTGATATCTTTTTACTCAAAAATAAATTTTCATATTCTTTAAATAAATTACATATTTTTTCATTAGATTTCATAGCAATAGAATAAGGACTTTCGCCATAAATATTTTGAGCAAAAATTAAATTATAATCATTATTAAATCCCAAAATCATTTTAATAACTTCATAAAAATTTCCTTTGACACAATAAATTAAAGGATTATTATTTTCATTATCAAAACAATTTAAATTTGCCTTATTTTGAATTAATAATTTAGTAATATCAAAATAACCATTTTTACAACTTATATGAAGAGGAGTTTTATTATTAAAATTATTTTTAATATTAATATTAATTTTTTTAGTTTTAATTAAAATTTCACATATTTTTATATTTCCTTCATCAACTGCATAATGTAAAGCTGAAAAACCTTTTTCATCAATATAATTTAAATTTAAATTTTCATTTAATATTTTTTCGATTATTATTAAAAAATTTTCTTTATCTCCTTTCTTTGCATAAAATATAAATTTATTTATTAAATCTATTTCATTTTCACTTTTTGGATTTTTTATCTTATTTTCATTCTTTATTTTTAAAGTTTTATTTAATTTTGGTGATGATAAAATTCCTTTTTCTACTTTATTTAAATTTTCTTCATTTGAATTTTCATTCAGATTTAATTTTAAACAATTATTATTTAAATGTGTGTTATTTACTAATGAATTAAATTTTATTTTACTTGATTTTATTAATTTTTGCTTAAAATTCCCTTTCAAAGTCTTTGAATTGTTGTTTTGAGAAATATTCATTTTATTCGATGAAAATGCTTTTATTAAATTTACTTTTTGATTGGCAAAAAATTTTGTTTCATCATACATATTTAATAAATAATATAATATAAGCATAAACAATAATAGAAATTGAAAAAAAAAAAAATAAGAAAAAAAAATTAATATATTAAAAATTAATAAATTATTAAAACTATATAAAATACTAATATTTATTTTTTTTTCTTATAATATATTGACTTAATCCATGAGGTCTAAATTCATCAAATAATTGATTTCTAACATTTTCAATTGAATTAAATCTAAATTTAATAGGATTAATATATAGTTTCTTATTTGTTATTCTTTTTATATCAGAAGTAATAGTATTTAAAGAAGGTTTTTCATTTTTAATGCTTTCACTAAAAAAATGTGAATTTCTACTTAAATTTATACTTGGATTATTATATAAACTACCATTATTTTTTCCATTTAATCTTTCTAAACAATAATCATCCATTTTTTTTATTATTTCTTTCTCATATTTTTTTTCCATATTATTTCTTTTACAAGAAGGTAATTTTAATTCTTGAAAAGAATTTTTTGGAAAAGAAAATTTGGTTAATGAAGCTAATTTTGCATTATGAAATAAAGTATTATTTGATATTTTTATTCTTATTATATCATCATTTGTAATTTTTTTTTTTGACATTCCTAATTTATTATCTATTGTTCCTAAATAATTTAAAGTTAAACCTTTTAATCTTGAATGTTTATATTTAAAATTACTTCCCTTTAAAAATACTATATTTGAATCCTTTTTTATTTTTAAACTATTTTTATTATTACTTATCATTTTATTATTTAGAATATATATATAAATGTTAATTTAATTTAATAAATTTTTATTTATTTGTAAAAAAATTGTAAAAAAAATTATTTATTTATGCACTTTAAAAATATTATTTTCACTTTTTGGAAATTTTCTTTGATAATAAGAATGATTAAATAAATTTTCTTCAGAAAATTTTTTAATTCTAACTCTTGGTAATTTAATTATATTATTTTTTATTTCATTTTCTTTTTTTTGAAGGGGTAATATAGGAAGTTTCATAGAAGAATTTCTAGTTAAATCTTTATTATTCTTTAATTCTTTTTTTTTTCTTATCCATAATCTATCAGTAAATAAAGTTTTTGAAAATTTTTCTATATCATTTATATTATTTGATTCAAAAATTGGTTTTTTTTCTTGTTTTTTTATAGAATAATTTTTAAATAAATTTATCTTTAAATCATTTTTTAAATTTTTTATATCATTAAAATATAAAAAATCTTCTTCTGGAAAATCTAACTTATTTATAATATTTGATAAATTATTATATTTTGTATTTTTCATTGTAATATTTCCAGCACTTGGAGATTTAATTATTTTTTTCTGAAAATTATTTAAAGTTTTATTAAATTTATTTTTATTATCTTCAATTATTATTTTACTTTCTTCACTTTCAGTTTTATTTAATTCATTAAATATATCTTTATCTTTATTTCCTTTTAAAATTTTTAAAAAAGCTTCAATTGAATATTTATTATATTTTTTAAAATAATTATTCCCTCCATCTTTTACTTTCTTATTTTCTGATATTTTTACTCCAATTTCAGGATGAATTAATCTAAAATTTGAACCACTTGGTAATATTTTTTGATGAGAAATCATATAATTATTTAAACTATTATTTTCATTATTTTCATTATTTTCTTCTTGTTTGATTAATTTTTTTTTTGATACATTTTTAGTAATTGTTCCTCTTTTTTTATTTTTATTTAAAAAATTATCTTCATTATTATCATTATTTTTATTTAATTCTGGATTTATAATATCATTATATTTACTTTGAATTGATGTAAATTCTTTTTCAAATTGTTCTAAACCTATTTCTTTAATTAATACAATATCTCCATTAATATCAGTTGTAAAATTATTTAATTTTTTTTTTTCATTTGAAATAATTTTAATTAAAACTTTTTCTACTTCAATTTTTTCTTTTTCTTTAATTTCTTCATTTAATTTTTTTTTTAATAATAATTCTCTTTCTTCTCTTAATTTATTAATTTCAGGTAATTCTTTATTTTTTTCAATATTAATTGGAATATCATAAGAAGGAAAATCAAAAATTTTTTTTTTTTTTATCATTTCATCATTAAAATTTTTTTTTTTTATTGTCATTAAAGATTTATTACTTTTTTTTAAAGTAGAATTTTTTAATTTACTCACTCTTTTTATTTTATTCTTATCTATTTTAATATCAATTTGAGTTGAAGCATTTCTTTCTTTAATTGGATTTTTTGGTTGTATTAAATCACCCCAAAAATTTTCTTCTTTGAAATATATATTATACATAAAAGGAGTATTTTCTTTTATAGTTTTATTATTTGGATAATTATATGTGTAAAATATGTCGTTTAAATTCATTTTATTATTTCTTATTTTTTTCATATGTTTATTTTCTATTTCAGTTTTTAATATTTTTAATTCTTCTTCTTCTCTTGATTTTAAATTATTATATATATCATCAATATCATAATTAATATAATTTAATTGAATAAATGTTGATAAGTCTTTTTTTAAAAAATCAAAACATACATTTTTTATTTTCTCATCTATTTTCTTTCTAAATTCTATTGTTAATACATATGATATTATTTTATCTATTATTAAATTTGCTATTTCTTCTGAAAAAAAATTATAATTTCCAACTCTTTCATGTTTAATTATTTTTATTTCTTCGTTTTTTTTCTCTTTTATTTTTTTCAAATTTGATGTTCTTTTAGTTTTCATATTTAATAATTTATTAAATTTTTAATATAAAAAAATAAATAAATAATATTAATGGATGAATATATAAAAAATTATAAAAAATATAATAAGTAAATGTCACATTTTTCAGACAAAAACATTCCAAAAATAGTAACAGAAAAAATAATAGAAGAATATAGAATAAAAAGTTTATATTTAGCAAAATGTGCACATGAAATAAAAAATATATTAATATCAATAACAAGTTTTATAGAAAATAGTAAAATAACAATAATAGAAAATAACGAAGAAGAAAAAGAAAAATCAGAAAAAAGTAAAAATTTCTTAAAATCATTATGTGATCTTGGAATGAATATAATATTTGAAATAAATAGATTATCAAAAGAAGAACATATAAATGAATTACATATAATAAATGAAAAAATAGAACAATTTAATGCAATTGATGTTTTAAATTTTTGTGTTCAAATGTTTGAATCAAGAATATTATTTGAGAAAAAGGAAATTAAAATAGAAAAAAATTTTAAGATTCCAGAAAATAAAAAAATAAATTCAATAAGTCAATTTAAATTTAAACAAGTATTAATTAATTTATTATCAAATTCATATAAATTTACAATAAAAGGATATATAAAATTATCAATCGAAAAAAATAAAAATAATAAAATAAAAATAACAATATCTGATTCAGGAATAGGATTTTCAAAAAATGAATTAAATGAAATAAATACTCCTTTTTATATGATAAAGAATAATGAATATTTAAATAAAAATGGTTCTGGATTAGGTTTATATATAACTAATGAAATTTTACAATTTTGTGGTTCTCAATTAAAATATGAAAGTAAAAAAGGTGTTGGATCAACATTTTGGTTTGAATTAGATGATTATAATATTATTGATCCTACTTATATCATTAATGATAATTTCAAACAATTAATTAGTGATATTAATAATGGATTCAAAGATAATAATTGTTTCTTTAGTAATAACACTACTTTAGAATTATCTTCCAGTAAATTTAATAAAAGTGAAAATTTAAATGATAATAATGATTCTTTAAAAAGTAAAACTTTTGAAACAAAAATTTTAAAAAATAAAAAAAAAAAAAGTTCTTCTCTTTTTTTTAAAAAATATTCTATCAATAAAAATAATTTAGGTTTTTCTCATATAAGAGCATATACAATTTCAAATGATTTATCAAAAAAGAGAAGAGAAGAAATATTTAATCAAAAAAATTTAAAAATATTAATTTGTGATGATGATAGATATACAACATTATCAACAAGAAATTCAATATTAAAATATTTTCAATTGATTAAAAATAATATAAATTTACCAGAAATAATTCTTTGTCAAAATGGAATAGAATGTTTATATTTAATATATAATAATTATTTAAAAGATAATTCAATAAATATATTATTTATTGATTTAAATATGCCTTTTATTGATGGAATAACTATTTGTTCAATTATTAAAAATTCTATTGAATTCAGTGATATTAAAATTTATATTTTAAGTAGTGGAAATATAAATATTTCTGATTGTAAAGCTGATGGATTTTATCTTAAACCTTTAACAATAAATTCTTTGAAAACTATTTTTTAATTAAAATCTTATTTTTAGTATTTATTTACTTTTTTTTTCGGGTGTATATATTTTATTGAAAGATTATATCTTTTTTTATAATATTTTAAATTATATTATGTTATTGTTTTTCAATTTATTTCTCTTTATAATATAAATAATAACTGGAATTAGGGAAAAATCACATTTTTTATTTTTTTTAGTAAATAAAATTATTCTAAATAATGAAAATATATTTTTATTTTTAAATATTTTATTTTTATAAGTTATTATTAAAGAAAATATTTTTTAAATATATTTAATTTAAGGTTAATAAATATTTTATTTACAAATATATATAAATAATATTCTTTTTTTTTAGTTGAATAAATTTAAAAAATTTTTTACCATTTCTATTATTTGATCTGATAATATTTTGACTTGTTTATTTTTATAATTTGAATTATATTCATTTAAAATATTATTTAATATTTGAAAACTAAATTTTGTAGAATTAAAAGAATTATTTGATTTCTTAATTAAAATTTTATTTTCAGAACAAAGAATATTTAAAGCTTCATTAATTTCATTAAAATATTTAATATAAATTTTTTTATAAATTGAATTTTCTTTTTCTACTTTAACTAAAATTTTATTTATTATAGAATTAATAAAATTAATTTTATCATTAATTAAAACTTGACAAGAATTTAAATATTTATCTAATTCTTGATCAATTTCAATTTCATTTTCAAAAATAGAAATAAATTTCTTTTTAGAATTAATTATATTTTTTTTTATTGGTGATTTAAAAATATTATTTTTATTATTATTTTTTTTTAAAAATTCAAATGAATTAGATAAATTTAAAATAATTTTTTTATCTTCTTCAATTTCTTCTTTTAATTTTTTATTTTCTATTAAGAGATAATTTAATTGATTATTTTTATTATTATTATCTTTTTTATCTTGATTTTTTTCACTAATATTTATTTTATTATTATTATAATTTAATCGATTATTTTTTTGTAATTTTTCATTTTTTTCTTTTAATTCTCTATTTTCATTCATTAATATTTCAATTATTTTTTTTAAATTTTCATAATGATTATTTTCTTTATTTTTATTCATTAAAATCGAAATATTATTTTTATACTGTTCAAGCATTTTATCATAAGTTAAAATAATTTTTCCAATTTCTTTTTCATAATAATCTATTAATCCATTAATATTATTATTTTTAATTGAGGAAAATTTATTTTTTAAATTAATATTTTCTTTTAAATATTCTTCATTTTCTTTTATTAATTTATCAATTTCTTCCTTATTCTTTTTTTCTTTGTTTTTTATAGTTTTTTGATATTCTTCAATTAATTTATTTTTCTCTTCAATAATTTTAACAATTTTATTTGAATTATTTTCATAAATTTTGTTTTTAACATTATGACAATTACTTGTGTTATTACTTGTTAAATAATCTTCAATACTTTGAGAAAAATTCATTTATTTAAAAAATTTTTATATAATTTTATTTTTATAAATTAATGACAGAAAAATTTAATGAAAACCAAAAAAATAATATTCAAAATTCTACTTTATCAAAACATGCTTTAATGAATAAAAATACTTTTGAATCTTTAAATAAAGAAAATAAAAGAAAAAGTAGAGATGAAGAAATAAATCAAAATCAATTTGTTTTTTTAAATCATAAACAAGAACCAAAAATTTTTGAATTTAATTATCAAAAAAATACTTTTAATAATATTATTTCTGAAGATTTAAATGTATTAAAAGGAAAAATACTTTTATTAATTACTATTGAATTAAAAAATGATTTTTCTGCAAATGGGGTTTCTTTAAAAAAAACTTTAGATTGTTTAATAACAAATTTTATTAATTTAAATAAATATAATATTTCAAATGAAAATATTGCATTATTTATTTTTTTTGAAGAAATTCATTTAAACTACAATTTTTTTTTTAATAAAGAAGAAAAAAATGAAAAAAAAATTTTTTCTTCTTTAATGCAATATTTAAATTATGATATTTATATATTTAATACATCTTTTGCTTTTGATATAATAAATTTAATATTTGATAAAGATAAAAATTTATATCTTTTAAAATTAAAAAATGGAATTAGATTAAAGAATACAAATACAATTAACTTATTAATAGATTATTCATTAATAAAAACAGAAAAAAAAAATTCTTTAATTATTCCTTTAATTGAAACAGAAAGTTTAAATGAAAATACAGAAAATATTTTTACTCAATTTGAAAATTATGAAAATTTCTTATATAATATTTATGATTTAAATTATTTTGATTTTTCAATTTCAATTCCAGAAAATAATTATATTACTTTCTATAGCATAAGTAAAAAAAATATTGATAAATTTATTCAATTTTATTCTTCTATTTTTTTCAATGATTATATTAATAATCATTCTTTATCAATTTATATTAAAACTTCTAATTTAAATGTTATTTTTGCAAATGATATTATTTGTTATAAAAATAGAAATTTAATTACTTTTTCTCAAATGAAAAATAATTATATATTTAAAAAATCAAATGATTTTTTATCTTTTAATGATTTAAAAGAAAATTTCTCAGAAATTCCTTTCTTTAAAAAAATAATTATTATTCATAGATTTATAGGAATAATCTTTTCTTTTTTATTTCCTTCTTTTTCAACAATGTTTATCTTTTGTATTTTTGCAGAAGCATTTAATTCATATAATACAGATGCAGCGTTTTTTTTTTCTTTAATCAATTTATTTTTAATAATATTAATAATATTAACAAATAATATAAAAAAAGAAGATGAAGAAGAATTAAATAATGAAGATAATAATGAATATCAAACTAATATTGATGAAATGAATACAATTTATTTTTTTATTTTTGATTTTTATTATATTTTTATTCTTATTTGTTCTATTCCTTCTTTATATTTTATTGATCATAATAAACCTATTTCAAATTATAAATTTAATAAAGGAATGTGTATATCTTTAATTTTAATCAATTTTTTCATTTCTTTAATTCCTATTATTTTCTATATTAAAACTTATTCAAATAAAATTATTAAATCTTTAAAATATCTTTTTTTAGCTTCTCCTGGTTATAATTCTTTTTTAAATATTTTATCAATAATAAATGCTTATAAGAATTATTACTCTAAATCAATATTTGTTTTAATTTTTTGTATTTTTAATGGATTTATTTTTATTTTTGGATTCTGTTTAAATAATAGAAAAAGAAGAATTCATTTTGTAGAAACTATATCAATTATTTTTACTATATATAATGGAATTAAAATTATTTGTATTATTATAAATCATATTTTTAATGAAAGTGAAAATGAAGAAGAAGAAGAAGAAAATTCACAAGAAAAAAAAAATAATGATGTTAAAAATAATAAAAGTAATGATTTTAAAATTGAAATGGCAAAGCCTAATAATAATTTTAATGATAAATTTAGTGAAGATGATGAACAAGATAATGATAATAAAAAAAATAATCCTATTAGAGAACAAGATATTTCTATTAATTTTGAAAATGGAGATAAAAAATAAATTAAAATTGGTGGTTGTTTTTAAGATATGTATTTTAATAAATAATAAACTATTAATAATAATATAAAAAAAAATAAGTTAAATAAAAATATTTTTAATAATTAGTAATAATGAAACTTTTAATATAAATATATTAATGAATAAATATATTCAATTTTCATTTAGTTTTGACTTTCTTATTAATTTTGTCTAATCCCAAAAAATTGGGTAATTTTTTCTTTTATTCATATTAAATTACTTTGAATTTTATCGCTTTTTGTTTAGTTTATAATTATAAATGCCCTTTACATTTTAGAGATAAATGTCATTGAATATAAAATATATATAAATTAATTTAAAGTATTGTTTAGAATTTAAATTAATTCATATAAATTATAATATTCCCCATTTGCCTTTTAAAAAAGTCTATTTTTGATATAAAGGTAATGGTATGTTAATTGTTTATTAAATACTTTACATAATGATAGGATTTATTAAAATTTTTAATAAATTTTTTATAATATTTTAAATTAAATCAATAATAATATCAGTGAAGAAAGTTTTTAAATAAGAATAAATAAAATTAATATTTATATTATTTTATATTATTTCAAAACTAAAAATTAAAAGATGTTGGGGATTGGGGCGTGAAGCGCGGCACGAG
This sequence comes from Isotricha intestinalis, assembly GCA_023807065.1. Taxonomy (NCBI): domain Eukaryota; phylum Ciliophora; class Litostomatea; order Vestibuliferida; family Isotrichidae; genus Isotricha; species Isotricha intestinalis. The sequence goes on along the minus strand of JAJJLU010000505.1, from coordinate 784 downwards.
TATGCAGCAGCAGCCGTTGGCCAGCATGGAATGGATGCTCATGCCCAGGCCGAAGCCGTGGAACATGGGCATGATGGCCAGCATCTTGTCCCCGACGTCGAAGATGGGGTTGGTGGCCACGATCTGCGCGCCCAGCGCGTTGAAGTTCATGTTGGACAGCAGTATGCCCTTGGTGATGCCGGTGATGCCAAGGCTGTAGAGCACCACCGCGGGGGCGTCGGCCCCCTGGGGCACCCGCACCTCGCCGCCTGCAGCCTTGCCGGCGGCGAGGAAGTCGTTCCACAGCACCGTGCCCTGAACCCTGGGCACCCTGGGGATCTTGCGGCCCTGGGTGAGCGCCTTAGCCCAGCTTCATCAGCGGGCTCAGCGGTCCTTCACCGAGGCGATGATCAGGTGCTTCAGACAGGGAGTGTTGGGGCGGATATTCGCTAACTTGACATAGAACTGTACCAGCGTCAGCGTAGCCACGGACTCGGAATCGTTCAGGTAGAACTCGATCTCGCCCTAGGCGGACAGCGGATGCACCATGTTGGCGATGGCGCCCACCATGTTCACCGCGTAGAACATGGCCAAGGTCTGCGGCGAGTTGGGTATGCAGATGGTGACCTTGTCGCCCTCGCGCACGCCGATCGTGCGCAGCGCCTTCGCGCAGCGCTGGATCTCGCGGATCATCGCCCGGTAGGTCGTGCTCTTGCCCATGAAGTCGAAGGCGACGTTGTCCGGATACATGGAGGCAATCTCGGCCACCTTGTCATACATGGAGCCCTCGAAGTAAGTCAGGTGC
>JAJJLU010000504.1:0-35957 GCA_023807065.1 Isotricha intestinalis | reverse complement strand
CCCCAATCCCCAATCCCCAATCCCCAATATATAATAAAATGATTTTTAAGAATAAATAAAGAAAATAAAAAATAAATTTAAAAATAAATAATATTTCTTTTTATAAAATCAGAAAAAGTAAAAAAAAAAAATTTGTTATACACTTCTCGATTTGAGCGTGTCATCCTTGCGCAGGGGCCATGCTAATCTTCTCTGTATCGTTCCAATTTTAGCGGATGACCTCCGAAGAGGTCCCAATCATTTTAATAGAAATTCTTTATATAAGAATTAATTAATCAAATATTTTTTAATGGTTTTAATTAAATAATAAAAAATTAATTATAATTAAATTTAAATATAAATTTTAATTTTATCATTAAAAAAATGAGCGATGTAACTCAAGAAGAAGTTATAGTAAATACAGTTATTCATCCTCAAAATCAAAATAATTTAAATAATTCAGTAACTAATTCAAAAATTATAAATTTATCTTGTTGTTGTTTTGAAAATAGAATTTTTTTAAGTCATAATCACTGTTGTTCAACTTATATTTCAATATTAATATATTTAATAATTCCAATTACTTCATTTAATGTTTTAGCTTTTCCAAAAATTGATGATAAATTATTTAAAATACTTTCTTTTATTATAGGTGATTTAATTTTAGTTATATCTTTATTATCTTTCTTTAATGTTGTTACATCTTCTCCAGGTTATGAAAATTTAGAGAAAAAAATTACTAAAAGTGAATTTATTGAAAAAAATCCTGAAGTTAGAATTAAAGGAAAAGTATTTAAATTAAAATTTTGTGATACATGTAATATTGTAAGACAATTAAGAACTCATCATTGTAGATTTTGTAATAAATGTGTTTTAGTTCATGATCATCATTGTGGTTTTGTAAATAATTGTATTGGAAAAAATAATAGATTGAAATTTTTATTTTTTTTATTTTTTGCTGATTTTTATTGTCTTTTTTGTTGTGTTTTTTCAATTATTTTTGTGATAAAAAATAAAAAAATTAATATTGTTATTTTAATTTATATGATACTTATTGGAGTTATTGGAGGGGGAGTTTTTCTCATGATGGCACCTTTTACTTTTCAACATTTAATTTATATTTCTATTAATAAAACTACAAGGGAAAAAATTAAAAATTTTCATTATAATAATGTTTTAAATAATGGATGTTTTAATAATTGGAAAGAAGTTTGTTGTAATTAAAAATTATATATTTTTTATCTAAAATATTAATCGTAATTGCAAATGGAAAAAATGTGAAATAATTAATAATAAAATTATTTATTTTATTTTATAAAAATAAATTTCATAAAAATATAATGTTTAACTATTATTTAATTCAAAAAAGTAAATCAAAGTTTAAAATATCTTTTGTTTTTAAATTAAAATTTCTAAGAATATAGAATAAATATATACATAATAAAAACAGAAGATATTTTTCATAACAAAATAATGAATGAGTAGTTCAAAAATTGTTAAATACAAGGTAGGAATTATGTATTAAGTTTAACTCATTATTTTTATATAATGATAATGTTTTTTAAATCATTCAATTTTATTTAAAGAGATTAATGAAACATAAATTAACTAATAATATAAAAGGAAAATTTTAATAATAAGATTAAAATAAATCAATATTAAAATAAAGATTTTATTTTTCTCTATGAATTTAAGGTTTTTGTTTTAATGAAATAAATTTAAATAAAACATATAATTAATTAATTTTTAAAGTTTTTTATGATATTTAATTTTTAATTTATAAAAATTCAATGTGTCAATATTAAAATTATTTATACCAAATAACTTTAACTTTTATTTTTTTGATGAATGAAAATTTATTTAAATAGAGAAATATATTTTTGATAATTTTATTACTTTAATTTTTTATCTTATATTTTATAAAACTCAATTTTTATTATTTAAATGATAATTTCTATTAATTTTCTTTTAGAAAATAATTTTCATTATGATAAAAATATTAATTCGAAAAACCATAGATAAAGTAAAAATAATTTCTTTACAATTTCTTTCCATGTTATATTATCATTTACTATTTATATAAATATATTTATTTCTATACAAAAAAATTTTTAACTATTTTTTATAATTAAACTTATCTAATAATAAAATATAATATTAAAACTAATAATTGACAAGAAAAAGATTTACAAAGATTATTATTTTATATGTTTAACATCACATTTTTATTTTGAAAAATAATATTAGTAGTCTTCTTAATTTCTTCATTTTCTTTTTCAAGGTCCATAAAAGAAGATTTTTGAGTAATTCTCTTATTTTTATCTAAAAAGGTTTCAATTAATTTATTTGATTCATTATATTTTTTAATTTCATTATAATAAAAAGATGAAATTTTTGTTGCTAAATCAATTATTTTTTTCCCATCTTTTATCATAAATTGATTAACTAACATATTTATTTTTTCTTCTTTTATATTATTTTTTTCTGAAAGACTTTTTAAATAATTCTTTATATTATCAAGTTCTTTTTTAACATTTTCATTTTTTATGTTTAATTGATTTTCTAATTCAATTTCCATTTCATTATTTATTTCATCATAATTATTAATAAATTTAAAATATTTTTCATTCAATTCTTTTACTATGAAATTTTTAATTGAAAATAAAGTTTGATTCATTAGATATAATTGTGTTCTTGGAATTATTTTGAATTGTTTTTCATCATCTAAACTAAAATCTAAATCACTATTTTCTTGAAAAGAAATTAAATATTTTAAATTTGAAAAATTTTCTCCTTCTTTAATTTTATTAATAATATAATTTGATGTTTTTTTTCCTAAGATTTTTTCATAATTTTCATAATGTTCATTGATATTTAATTCAGTATGTTTAATAAAAGTAGAATTAAATTCTCCAATACAAAAATCAAGAATAATATTACCAATATTTTCAACTAAACTTTTATTATCTTCTTCTTCTTCATCATTAGAACAATAATTTAAAGTAGAATCTGTAGTTAAATCATATTCACTTGAATTTAATTCTATAAATAAATTATCGATTACACATGATAATTTTTCATTTATTTCATTTTCTAAATTTAAATAAACTTCTTTATACCAAATACTTAAAATCATATTATAAAGTGAAAATTTACCATTTGTTTTTTTTAATCCATATAAATTAGAATAGAGATAATTTATAGTTATATTGATATGTTCATATTTATCATTTAAATATAAAGCAACATCTATTAATGAATTATGTCTATTAATGAATTCAATTAAAAAACGTTTATTTTCATTTTCAAATTTATAAATATAACCTAAATGTAATTTGCAATATAATGAAATAACTTGTTTTAACCATAAAATAAATTTTAAAGGTTCACTTGAAATTTTTTCAGAGTTAATTTCAATATTTGAATAATTAAATATTTTATCTAAAGCAATAAAATCAGTTTTTTTTTCTTTTATTTGTTCTAAATAATAAGTAAAATTTAATATGTAATTTGCAAATGGTAAATTTGGTTTCATTAATTTTTTATTTTTATTATCTTCAAAATATAAATTATAATAAAGATATATTTTATTTTCTTCTTTAATAATATCATAAAAATGTTTTTGATGTTCACTACTAAAATCTGATTCTATATATGGTATATGTTTTCTTAATTTAGGTAAATAACAATGAATTTTTAATATTTCATATATATCAAGTGCTATTTCATTTGATATTTGTTGTTTATAAATTATAAAATTTTTATAAATTTGTCTCCAATTAAATTCTATTCCTTTATCTTTTTTATTTATTTCATCTAAATTCATTGATTCATTCTCTTCTTTATAAAATGTTTTATTGCATTCTTCTCTCCATAAATTGTTTATTTTTTCATTATTTTCATTGTCCAAGGTTAAATAAAATTTTTTATTCACTTGAGATAAATTTGAAATGTCTTTTAATGTTAAAAATGATACAATATAGTTAATGAGGTTTTTATTTTGCATATTCATTTTTTTTATCTTTATGTAAATAATTCTTAAACTAATATTAAATTATTTTTTTTTATATAATAGAATTTATTGCATTTTTCTGTATATTAAAAATAGTTTGTGTAATTGAAACTTGAAAAGCACATTAAAAATAATAAAAATAGACAAAATCCATAACAAATGAGTTAATCATTACTAAAAATTTCCAAAAAATAAATAAAAGAAAAATATTCAAATTTTCCATATATCATTTTTATTATTTAATTTTTAAATTTGAATTCTTAGATATAAAAATTTATAAATAAAATTTAAAGAATTTAACCTTATAAATGAATTTTAATAATAAATAATTATTTAAAAAATAATTAATAAAAATCATAATCTTCAAGTAAAATCAAATGAAAAATCTTTAAAAAAATAATTAAAAAAAAGAATAAAAATGGAAACAAAAGACGTGGAAAAAGAATCATTAAAATATTCAAAATCAATGAAAAATCAATTAACAATATGTTTTTTTTTATTAGGAATAATAAATCATTTAGGAACAATTCTTGTAATGACAGGAAGTAGATTATTATCATATGAATTAGGATTAAGTAAAGCATTTTATTTATATACATCAGCATCAACATTATTTAATATATTAACAAGATTTATAAATTCGAAATATTTAGTTCATATATCATATAAAAGAAGAATACAATTTTTATGTTTTTGGATGTCTTCTGGTTATTTATTGATGGCAGCAGTTCTATTAGGATATAATAAAGTTAAAGATGCTGGAAAGGGAGATAAATATAATGTATTATTTTTTAGTCTTAGTTTAATACCTAGTTTTATCTTAGGTACTTCATATGCTTTAGGTGAAAGTGCTATTTTAGCTTATTTAAGTAAATTTCCTAAAAATTTAGTAGGAGGTTTTTCCAGTGGAACTGGATTAAGTGGTTTATTTAGTGCTTCATTAAATTTTTTAAGTCAATTTTTTGATAGTTTAAAACCAACTAAATTATATGGTTTTTTAAGTCCTTTAGGTCCTATATATTTATTTTTATTTATTTTAACTGAAAAAATATATAACAAAGCCAATTCCGACCATAAATTTGGTCATTTATTAGATCAAGATGAATATGAAACTCAAACAAATCAAAATATTAATAGTGTTGATGGTGATGATAATAAGAATACAGATGATGATTCTACTAAAAAAAATAAACCTATGTCTCTTGAAAATATTAATTATGTTTTTAAATGTGTTGGAAGAATTATTATAAATTTATTTTTGATTTATTTATCTCAATTTTATACTTTAAATGCTATGATAGTAAAAAATGTTGCTAGAACTGATATTAAATTATTTTTACCTCTTAAATGTTCAAGAGAAGTAGGAGGACATTTTTATCGTTCTGGAAAATATGAATTTTTATTAATATTTTTTCAAATAGGAATGTTTACTTCAAAAAGTATGTTATTTATAGCAAAAAAGATTCAACCAATAGAAATTTATACCTGTTCAATATTATGTATTTTAACATTTTTTATGCTAGATTATTTTTTACCTTTTTGTAATTTTTATTTCTTTTTCCCTTTAGTATTTCTATTAGGAATGTTAGCAGGAGGAACTTATGTTGCAGCATTTTATTCTATATTAAGTAATGAATCTTTAGGAGAAGAATATAAGGATGTTTCAGTTAATTGTGCTACTATTGCTAATGATTGTGGAACTTTCTTAAGTGGAATTATTGGAATTATTATTGGAAATACTATACTCAAAAATGAAAAATTATTTGAAAAATTTATTCAAGATGATAAATTAAAAGAAGGAATTAATTGCTGTAAAATCGAAAATGATCAACATATTTCTGTTCCTTGTACTAAGAATCTTTTATTGAATTTATTTTCATAAGGATTTTATCTTTAAATAATCTTTTTTATTTTTTTAAGAGTTGTTTTATTATTTTTATTATCAAATTATTCATGGGGTTATTTAAAGAAACTATTATAATTTATTAAATTAATTTTTATTATTATATGTTTATTTAACTATAAATTAGAAAACTTCATAAATAAACAATGTTTAAAATTATAATATTTGAATATAGTCAATTAATTTTCTAAAAATTCAAATGGAGCAATAAAATTTTTCATTTAATATTTTATGAACATCTTTTTTTATTAATTATTTTTTCTCATTTTGATTATTGTTAGAATTAAAATTTTTTATAACTTTAAAGTTGGGAATTTTATTTTTTTTTGAAATATATATAGATTTTATTTATAAATATATTTTTATCATTCAATAAAAATTGAATAAATTAATAATTGATTATTTATTTTAAGATTAGAATTTAAATCTCTGATTTCTTGTTTTAAAAAAAATTTGTATTGTATTATCAAATTAACATAATTTTTTAAATTATTATTTAAATTTTTTAATACTTAAAATATTTTTAATATTTATAATAAACCTTCCCATTATCTTTTTCTGATGAAATAAGTTCTCTATTCAATAAATTTAATATTCTGTCTTTAACATATATTACTTCAATTTCATCTTTAAATAAATCTTTAATATAATCATCAAGTAAAATATTTCTTATTAATTCATTTTCTAAAATTCTTTTTTCTTTACATGATTTTACATATTTAATTATTTTACTATCAATGATAAAATGTTTATTTGCTTTATAAATAGATTCATTATTTAAAATTACTTCTTTTTTAGAATCACCTTTTATTGAAATATTTCCTATTTTACTTATTTCAGAATTTGTTTTTTCAAAACAATTTATTCTTTTATTTTCATATGAAAATGAAAAATTAACTTTAATAATATCTTCATTAATTAAATCTTTATTTTCAGGATTTTCTTTAATTAAAATATTTAAATTAATTAAAGATAAAATATATGCTCTTAAAATTATAGAAAATTTTGATTCATGAGGTAATAAATCTTTTAATTCTTTATAACTAAGACATTTTTTTTTATTAAAATTAATTAAAATACAAGCTTGAATATAATTAACATATAAATCATATTTTCCTAAAAATTCAATTTGACAAATTGATAAAGATTGAGATATATAAACTTGTCTTTTAGGATATTGTTCATAATATAAATTAAGATTTTCATTAAAAGGATTTTTAATAATTTGATTGTCCATAATTAATATTTGATTAATTTCATCTTTAGAAAGAGTATCAAATGAAAAAAGATAAAAAAATATATTTTCTTTTAAATTGTATATTGAACTATTTTCTTTAATGTCTTTTATTAATCTAGTACATTTAATCATATATTTTATTTCTACAATTTTTCTTAAACGTTCTTCTAATTTTTCTTCTAAATTAATATCAAATTTAAAATTTGATATTCTTTTCAACATAAATTTTACAGTATAATTTAAGAAAATACTTTTTCCATTTAAATTCGATAAAATAATTTCAAAAGGTTCTTCAAATAATTTTGTTGAATCTTGAGAATATAATATTTCACTTGTAAAAATTGCAAAAATAAATTCAAAATTTTTAATAAGTCTATAATTTATCATTTTAATAAATGTTTCTCTATATTTAAAATTTGCTTGTTTTGAATAATGAAAAACTTCTTTAAAAATATTAATTAATTTCTCAATAAAAAAATATAATTGATTTATATAATTAATACCTTCTTTTATATTATAATCATGTGGAGTTGTTATTTTTTTTGTAAAATAATTATAATATGAATTAAAAAAAACTTGGAAAAAAACATTCATAGAATTATTTTTTCTTCTTGAAATTTGTTCTACTTTTTTAAGAATTGTATAATCTTTTTGTGATAAAATAACTTCAAAAAATTGTTCATTTGTAAATAAATTATTTGATAATTTATTCAAAAAATATTTTTGAATGAAATCTTCATTTAATTGATTTGCTTCTTGTTCTCCAAATAAAATTTTAAATAAATTAACACTTTCTTGAATTTGTTCATTTAAATTATTAAAATATAACATTAAATCATTTACTTCAAAAATATTATATTTATTTGAAATTTCTTGTAATTTTTTATCTTCAATATTAATTAAATTATTAACTATTTCCTTTAATTTTTCTTTGTGACCAATTGATTTTATCAATTTAATAAACTTTAATAGTTCTTCTCTATTATTTTCATTTAAATTTAGAAAATCATTTTCAAAATAATTTATATCAGATATATTTAATAATGAAATGAAATCTTTTTGGTTTATATATTTATTAAATAATTCAAAAATTTTTGGATTAAATCTTGTTTTTGGGGTTGTTAATAAATTTTTTAATTTTTGACATATTGTTTCAATTGATTTTATTAAATTATATAAATCTGAAATTGATTCCTTTAAGTTCTTTGAATCTATATTCATTTTATTCATATTTATTTTTTCCTTTATATATTCATTCATTGATTTCATAATTTCTTCATATTCATTATTTTCTTTTATTTGAAATAAAATATTATATAAAGTAATATATGCATTTGGATTAGAAGAATTATTTAATATTTCTTTTAAAAGAGATATACTTCTTGATATTAAATTTTCATCTTTTTTTTCAAAAAAGAAATCATTTTCTTTTTTCTTCTCATAAACAAATTTCAACATTTTAAATAAAAAAATTTAAGGAATGATTCAGAATAAAATAAAAAATAAATTTTAATAATTTTTAATTATTTTAAATTTTCTTATAAAAATTGATAATTAAATAAAAAAAGTAATATCTGATGAATTTTTGTAAAGTGATGAATCAATCCAATAACTCTTTAATTCAAATAAAGCAAATATCAAAAAATATAAGGAATTTAAATCTTATTAATTCTTTAAAATTATTTAATAATACCACATCAAAATCATTTTTTTCTAAAACAAATGAGAATACTTTTTCAAAAGTAAATTCAAACCCAAATGTAAATTCTTGTCTTTCAAAATGTAATTCAAAAGTAAAAAAGAAGAAATATTATTTCCGTATGGATTTATTTGAAGATAAAAAAACAAAAGAAGAAAAATTTGAAAAATTAATTTTAAGGGGAAAATTATTATCAAAACTTCATAAATCAATTGTTTTAACAAAAAAAAAATATAATCTTTTAAATGCAAAATATAATTCAGAAAGTAACACAAACAGAAAAAGAAATAATTCATATAAATTATATTCTATTACTTCTAAATATCAAGATTACTATTTTACTCCTAAAGAATTTATTGAAAAAAATTTTTCTTTTGATGAAAGAAAATTAATGTTTAAAGAGCCTGAATATTTTGGTTTAAATAAATTTCCTTTTAAGGATGAAATAAAAACAAAAGGAAATTCATTAAGTGAAATTTTAAACAAAGAAGAATCTCATTCTTTTAATGAGAATAGTAACAAAAAACCCAAATTGAATGTTAAATTCAGTAATTTAAAAAAAAATAAAGATTTGAAAAAAAGAAATATGAATAATAAATTGTTAAACAGACAAGAAAAAACAATTAAAAAAACATCTAATTTTCAACAATTTATATATAATGTAAATCAGAATTTAAATCATAATGATATCTTTGGAAAAAATAAAAGATGCTTAAGTTCTTATTCCACAAGATTGGATACTTCAAATATTGATAAATTAAATATAAAACATAATAAAACTTCAAAAAGAAAAAAATTAGATTTTGATGATAAGAAATTTAATTTAATAAAAAGAAATTATTTGATTAATAAAAGAAACAAAGAAATAAAAATTGATAAAGAAAGAAAAAAAAAAGAATTATTACTTGGGAAAAAAATAGGAAATGAAATCAAAGAAATATATACGAAAAATAATCATCATTTTGAATACAAAAGAAGAACAAATAATCAATAAATTATTTATAATTCGAATTTTACTTTTCTTTTTAATTAAATCAAATATATTTCATAAAAGAACATTAAGTAAAAAATTATTTAAATATTATCTTTTAGATGAATTTTCAATTTCATAAAACTATTATCATAATATATAAACCATTTCTTTAATCAATATATTAAATATATTATTATTACTTATATTTTATTTATTGTCTTCTTTATAAGATGAATATTTATTTTTTATATATTTTTTGATTTTTATTTTTAGAATTCATTATATTATATTTATTCTTTTTAATTTTTTAATTAAAAAAAATTAAATTTAATGAAAAGTTCTTCTTCATTCGTTGAGTCAAAATTTAAAGTTCCAATATATCCTTTCATTAATAATAATAATAAACCTCCTTTAATGAATTTAAAAAATAAAATCAAAGAATTACAAATTAAAACTAGAAATAATTCAAATAAAAAAATTTTACATAAATCAAATTCTTTTAGTGGAAAATGTATGACAGAAAATAATGATAAGGAAATTTTATATCAAAAAAATATTAAATTAAAAACAGAATTGAATAAAATAAGAAAAGAATTAACAAAAATAAAATCTGATAATTTAAAAAAAGATAATGAAATAAGTAAAAAGGAAAATTTAATAAATTCAGCTTTTGAAATTAAAGAAGATCAATTTAATTTTAATATTGATGAAGAATCAAAAATTGAAAAAGAAAATGAAGTTTATGATAAATGTTTACATTCAAATTTAATATATAAATTAAAAAAACAATATGCTCAATTAAAAAAAGAAATGGAAAAGAAAGATAATGATATTTTATTATTAAAAAAAAATATTAAAAATTCAAGATTAAATGAATTAATTGTTGAAAATACAAATTTATTTAATGAATTTAAACAAGTGAAAAATTCATATATTCAATTAATTCATAAAAACAATAATTTACTGATTAAAACAAAAAATTTTAATGATGTTGAAAATGATTATTCAAAACAACATTTTATAATAATTAAATTACAAGATAATTTAGATAGAACAAATGAAGAAAATTTAAATTTAAAAAATGAAAATTCTATTTTGAAAAATAAAATAAAAAATTTAAATAATGAAAATAAAAAAACTAGTAAAAAAATTAATGAAATGGAAGAACAAATTCAAAATTTATTATTAGAAAAAAAAGAATTAGAAGAAAAAAATAATTTATTAAATTCTCAAATTAAAACTCCTTTAGATAATATGAATAATATTAATGAAAAAATATCAAGTCATAGTTCAAATAAAAGTGTAAATGAAGCTAAAAATGCTCAAATAACAGAAATAACTTATATTTTAATTAAAAATTTTGAATCTAGAAAATTAACAAAAGAAGAAGCTTTCAATAAAATATTTAAAGAAACTCTTGATAATTTAAATGAAGAAATTCAAGTTGAAAAATCTACTTTAGTTAATTATTTTACTTTAAAAATATGCGAATTAATTAATTGTATTAATAATGAAATTGATAAAAATAAAATTGCTTATTTAATTGAAACTTTATTATCTTCTTCAAATAATGAATTAGCTAAATTTATGGAAAATTTTCTTCAATTATTTGAAAGTATTAAATATTATAATATTAATGAAGAAAAAAGATTAAGTAATAAAATAAGAAATTCATTAAAACAATATAAAGATTATTTTAATCAGAATTATAAAAAAAATTATATATCCTTTTTTTCATTTAGAACTTTATTAAATAAACAAAATATTATTTTAGAAGATGAATGTGTAGAATATTTAATTTATAGAATGAAAAAAGATTGTAAAGATAATTATAGTACAAATAAATCAATGTTTGATTTATGTTTTAAAACAGTAAATAATATATTAAATAATATTGATGAAACAATGGATATAAATGAAGAAAAAAATGAAAATGAAATTAATAAAAATAATAAGATATCCAATGAAGATAATAATGAAATAAATCAAGAAAATAATATTAATGATAATCATAATAATGAAAATGAAAATCATAATTTAACAAATCAAAATTTTATTATTGAAGAAAATTCTAATAATGAAGTTAATAATTTTCATCAAAATGAAACACAAGAATTTCCAAATGAAAGTTTAGATAATGATAAATCAAATGAAGATAAAAGTGATATTTTACAAGTATCAGTTGAAAAAATAGAAGAAGATTTAGAATAAATTAAATTTATTTTGACATATTTTTATTTCTAGAATTTCTTAAATATTTATTTTTATTAATTTTAATTTAAATTATTTATTTTTATTATTATATTTAAAAATGTTTTTTCTTCAAATTAATTCTTAATTAATATATATCCATTTTTCACAAAGAATTTATACTTACTTACATTATTTTTATAGTCTTTGTTTCTAAATAATATTTTTTTTAGTCTAAATATTATAAAGAAAAGTATAATATAATCATCAAAAAAATATCAATATATATTTAACAATTAATGCTTTGTTTTCTTACTGTAAAAATAATTTTAGAATTTAATATTTCAACAGTTAATTGATCAACTATAGGAAAAGAATGAGTTCCAAAAATCCAAGTTCCATTAGTAGAACTTTTAGTTTTAGAACCATCTAAAATAATCCATAATTTTTTTTTATCATCATAATAAAAAGTAGTTTGACATCTACTAAAAGATTTTTCTTTAGGAAAAGAAAAATTACAATTTTTATCTCTTCCAATTGTTATTTCTTTTATATTATTAGAATCAAAAATTTGTTTAAAATTATTTTGAGTTAAATTACAAATTTCAATTTTATTATTTCCAATAGGAGTAATTTCAAAAATATTATTACCAGTAGAAATAATTTCTTTTTGTTTTAAAGGTAAAGAAAAAAAATTATCTAATTTAACATATAATAATATATTATCATTTTCATTTCCAGTAAAAGCTTTAAGACAATAACTTTTACTTTCTCTTAAATAATATATAGCGAATATATAAGGATAATTACAATTTTCTTTATAATTTAATTCAAAATCAGGTTTAAAATTTTCATTATTATTAAATTTACCAAATATAACAACTCCATCTTTAGTATTTCTTCCTCCTTTCATTCCTGAAGCTGTTATTATTATTTCTTTTCCATTTAATATTTTTCCTTCTAATTCTTTTATTATTATTATTGGAGATGATTCTATTTCTTTTTCTGATATTTCTCGATTCGAATTTATATATTCTAAAACTTCATCTTTTTTTTCTTCCATTTTATTATTTTCTTCTTTTATTCTATTTGAATTACTTTTTGAATCTAATTTTTTCTTAAAAGAATTTTTCAATTTTGATATACTTTCATTTTTCTGCTCTTCTGCTGTCGCGTTATTTATATTTTGAATTGATTCTTTTTCTAATGTTTAATTTATTTTTTTTTTATTTACCTATAGTTTTATTGTTTTGATTTTCTGGAACATCCACTGTTTTATCATTTAATTCAATTATTTCCTTTTTTTTTGGAAAACAACATTTCTATTTTAATAATGATTTAGATAAAAATTTAAAATTTACAAATAAACTTTTCATATTGTTTTAAATATTTATTATTAATAATATTATTTCGTTAACAATAAAAGAAACAAAAAAATTAAATTAAATTTTATAAGTAAAAAAATAAATATAAACCTGAAATAATAAAATATAAAAATTTTTAAAGTCAAAATTTTTGAAAAAGCATTTATATTCCTACATTTCTAAAGATAAAAATACAAATTACATATAAAAAATATGTAGAAATAATTTTAAAATATTATACCTTATGATTAAAATCAGAACTTAAACAAAAAATTCTGGAACTAGAATATATTTTTATCATATTATATTAATAAAAATATTATTGTAAACAAATTTAATAATTGAAAATTTCAAAATAAATTTAAAAAAAAGAATATGAAAACAGATGTAGAGCGTTTAAAAGAATTTTGAAAAGAACGTAAAATAAGAGAAGGAATTTATGGAGAAGTATAGAAGCAAGAGATACAACAAACAATAGGAAAGTAGCAATGAAGAAAATTTAAATGAAAACAAAGATTAAGGATTTGTAATAACAGCATTAAGAGAAATGTATATCATCTTCATCCCGAAAAAGGAGTTCAATTATATGAAATAATTCAAGATGTAGATAAAAGAGTATTAATATTTGAATATGCAGATATGGATTTAAAAATGTGTATAGATAAAGAAAAATGTATTAAAGATAAAAAATAATACAACAATTTGCCTAACAAATATTAAATGGATTATATTATTCTAATAAAAATATAATAATTCACAATAATTTTTAGCCAGAGTATTTATTATTGAAATCAAATGAGAAGAAATTAAAATTATTTTGGTTTGAGTAGATTGTTTTCATTACCAATTATACATGAAATAACAACTTAATGGTATAGACCACCAGAAGGTTTATTAGGAATAAAAAATTATTGGTGAATTGGTTGTATTATGGATGAAATGAGGACTTGAAATTCTCTTTTTAGTAGTGACGGTGAAATAGGGTAATCATTTAAAATTTTCCAAATTTTAGGTACTCCTAATGAAGATAATTAGAATGGAATTTCTAAATTAAAATATTTTAGCTTTAATTTCCCTCAGTGGAAACCTAGAAAAATAAAAGATATTTTCCTTAATTTTGATAAGGATAGTTTTAGATTTAATGGAAAATTTCTACAAAATCAATACTGTAAAAGAATTACCACTAAAGATACTATGAATCATCCTTTTTTAGAAAAGATTAGAAATGAACAAGAACTTGGTGATGATTAAATGTCTATTTATTGGGTTTGAAATAATTAAAATTTTTTTTTATGTTTTTTTTATTTATGAGCTTTTAGTAATGAAAAAAAAAATATTTTTTTAATTCTTAATAGGATTTTTTAAGTTATTTATAATTAAAATAAAGTATTTTTTTTTTCATTAAAATTAATAATAAAATTCAATAATGTTTAAAGGGCAAAGTAAATCAAGTTTAGAGACATTAGGATTAATATTTACAATAATATTTACTGTATTTATTATAACATTAATTTTTTTAACTGGTTATGATTATAATGAAACATATACAAGATGGTCTGATGGTCCATTTTATTGTATAGGTCCTCTTCAATTATCAATGGTTGTGATTAGTTTTGTTGCTGCAGTTCTTGGAATTTTAAATTTTTCATTTTTAAAAAATAATTCAACGATTAGATATATAGTAAAATTTAAAATTTATAAAAATAGTTTTTTATTTATAATGTATTATCATGTATTTTCACTTTTATTATATCAATTATAATTTTAGTCGGAGCATCTGTTGGAAAAGTGAAAAATTATACTGGATGTAATACTCAATACAAAGGTTTATTAAAATATTGGAGAAGTATTGATAAATATATTATTGAAGCTGATAAAATTTTGTGTTCAAAAGAATGTATTTGTAAAACAAATAATAAGATAAAAGAATTATTCAATAATGATCCTATTTCAAAAAATATTTATAACTCTTATTATTTTACTGATGTTAATTCTGGTAAAACAAAAGTTCAAGATTGTGAGACTCAAATTCAAAGTTTATATGATCAAAAATATTTGTCTTATTATAATGTTGAAATTAAGGGAGATCGTTTCAATAAATTTTGGAGAAAAATAGAAGAAAAATTTGAATGTTCTGGTTTTTGTCAAACGAATTATCAAGTTTATGATTTGAAAAATAAAGAAGAAGAAGAATTAATAAATTATAGTGGTCAAATACCATTAGTGAAATATATATTTAGTGATTTTTCAAAAGGACCAGTTAAACATAAAGGATGTTTTAAATTATTAGTTAATTGGATTATTAAATTTTTATTATCTTTTGGAATAATTGCATTAGTTTCAGGTTTGCTTCAATTAATAATTCTTTTATTTCAAATATCTTTATTATTTGAAATGTTTAATAATGTAAATGAAGAATATGAAAATAATAATAAAGAAGAAGAAGAATCAGTATCTGAACTTAAAGAAAATGAAATATAAAAAAATAATTAAGATTGGTAAAACAATAAAAATCTTTTATATATTAAAGCATTAATCTAATAAATAAAAAAACCATTTATCCTTCATAATTAAAAAACTCAATAATCATAATTTTTTCAATTTTCAATTTTTATTGAATTTCAATAAAATTAATTATTATATTTATTATTCTTAAATATTATATAATTTTAAACATATATATAACTGGCATTCTTTATCAATAAAAATTGTATTAACAATATTATCTATTTTTATTTAAAAAAGACTACTTTATTTAAATTAAATTAAGATATTAAAATTATTTATAATTTTTCTATTTAATATATGAATATAAAAGGAAATGAAGCAAAACAATATATTCAAAATTTATCAACATCTCAAAAATTTAATCATTCTCTTCCTTTAGATTTTGCAGATTCAATCAATTTAAATAACAGACAAATGAAAGCAACAATAAAAGAGAATGATGATTTAAATTACTTAGAAGATGATTCATATGAAATGAATGAATCAGAATCAGTATATTCAACCGTAAATATAGACAATGAATATACAAAAAATAATTATGATGATTTAACATCCAAAGTAAGTATGGAAGTTGGACAGAGTTTAGCTTTAGAATTAAAAATAGGATCATATATATTTAATGGAACTATTAAAATAATTCAAAAATTAGGAGAAGGAAGTCAAGGAGGTGTTTATTTAGGTTTAGTAGAAAAAAAACAATCTTATGTTGCTATTAAATATTATAATATTGTTGGGACTGATAGAGTTGAAAGAATTGAAAAAGAATATCAATTATTAGAAAAATTAGATAATGATTATATTGTTCAATATTTAGCTTTTGATATAGAAAAATCAGATTTTTCTCCATCAAATCAAATAATAATAGTAATGGAATATTTAGAAATGAATTTAATGCAATTTATAAACAAATATAAAAAAATACATGAAGTAGAATATTTACCGATTAAATTAGTATCAAAAATAACAAGGCAAATATTATTAGGATTACAATATTTACATAAAAATAAGATAATTCACCGTGATTTAAAGCCAGAAAATATATTAATGAATTATGAAGAAGAATCAGTGAAAATATGTGATTTTGGAATAAGTACAGAAGTAGATTATAGGAAAACATTATTAGTAAGATCAATTGCAGGAACTAAAGCTTATATGTCACCTGAAGTTCTTCTTCAAAAAAAATATGGATATGACTGTGATATTTGGTCTCTTGGTTGTATTGTTTATACTTTAGTAAGTGGAATGCATCCTTATTTTACTAAAGAAAAAAATAAAAGTCCTCCTTCAAATGATTTTCAGTTAATCTCTTTTTCTTCACCTTTAGAATTCGCTGATGATGATATTTTAGATATATTTTATCATAAAAAAAATCGAGTTCTACTTGATTTTGTTCAAAAATGCTGGAGAGGTAATAATATTTATAGACCTATTGCTGATGAATTACTTGAACATAAGTTTGTTAATGGTTATTATGATAAATAATTTTTTTTTATTTATTTTAAAATAACAATTTTATTTCATTTTTATTAAAAATAAGTTTATTAAAATATTTATATCTATAATTTTTTTTAATTAATAGTATTCATTTATTAACAATAAACTTCTTTATGTATTTTTTTCAATTTATAAGAAAAATCAATATTATTTCCTAATTCAATGAAATTTGATTCTTTTTAACTCATTATTATACGAAAATTAATTTGTTTTTCATTTTTATCACAATAATATAAAGTATAATTAAAAAAGTTATAGTTTTCACCGATGCCTAAAAATATAAAATCCTTTTTATTTCCAATTAGATTATTTTTAATACTTTTTCAACTAATATAAATTTATATGAGCAACCAAAAAAGAATAATTTAAAAAAATTTTATTAAAAAGAGAAATTTTAAAAAATCTTAATCAAAAAAAACAAAATTACAAAATTATAATAAAAAATAATGTTTAATGTTGGAATGTGTAGAATAAACTTTTCAAGTTGTGAAGAATATCAAACATTAGAAAATGAATTTAGAAGTCCTGAAAAAATAAATTATAAAATAAAATTAATAAAAGCTGAGAAAGATGAAAATTTAAAATACGAAGAAATAATATTTATAGATATACTTCATGGGAATAGAATAAAATATCCATGGTTAGAAGAAAAATTTTATAAATATAAAAAGGAAAAAAGTAAAGATAATAATAATAAAATAATAATATGTCATATAAAAAATAAAAACCAAACCAAAAATTCAAAATCAATTTTATATTGTCATAATAACAACACAACATTAGGAGATATATATCCATTTTTATGTGATTTATGTTCTCAATTACGTTGTGATGTTATTAGTTTTGATTATTCTGGTTATGGTTATAGTGATGGAATTACAAATATTGAAAATTGCTTTAATGATACTTATTCTACATTTTATTTTTCCAAAAATTATTTAAAATTAACTAATTTTATCATTTTAGGTTTTGGATTAGGTGCTATTCCTGCTTTAAAATTATGCTCTGTGTATAATTTATCTAATCATCATATTAAAGGTTTAATACTATATTCTCCTATTTTAGATCAATATTATTTAAATATGTGTAATATTAATAATATTAATTGCCCTTTACTTGCTATGCATGGGAAATTAAATAATAGTCCCAGTTATGAAAAAACTTTTGCGCTTGCAAAGTTTTTTTCAAAAAGAATAGAATGGTATCCCAAAAATTGTAGATATAATAAAATTCATTGTAAAAAAAGATATAAATTTTATAAAAAAATTAATATTTTTTTTAAATGTATTGATAGTGATAATAATAATAATGATTTTAATAAAAATGTTAAAAGATTTTCTCTTAAAGATGAGCAAAATAATAAAAATTCTGGTTATAGAAATATTATTGTCTCGGATGTAACTACTTCAACTTCTACAAATGATAATCCTAATTTTTTGGAAAATAAAAAAAATCTCAAATTAAATGATCGAAAAACATTAGATAGAAGAACTGTTATTTCAAAAGGAATTTTTGATTCTGAATATTAAATAGTTTTAATCCATAAACAATTATATTAATAGTATTTTATAATAAAATTAAATATGTTAATTCTTTAGAAAAAATATATGAATATTAAGACTTAAAATCGATATTATTTTTATTTAACATTAAAAAGACTATATAATATTCATTTTCAAAAAATAATTGTGTAATTATATTTAAATTTTAGGAAAATTTAAATTTTAATTTAATTTATTGTTTTTTAGTTTTTAAAAAAAATAATTAAATAACTTTTTATTTAAATATTATTATTTTTTTTTTCTTTTTCCATTGTTTCTGCAAAAGATCTTTCCATTGGAGTTTGAATATTATCAGTATTTAAATCAACAATATAATTAGTTTCTCTTAAAAAAGCTTCAACTCCTTTTTTTAAACTTAAATCATATAATTTAGAAAGTGCTTTTCTTTCTTCAATTTCTTTTTGAATATCTAATTGTAAATTATCTAAAATATTTTTTAATCTTTCCATTTCATTATTAAAATCTTTATTCATTTTTTCTAATTTTTCATGATTTTTTTCACTATATTTTAATCTTATTTTTGATTTTTGTAATGAATTTGTTATATTTCTCCAAGAATTAAAAATTAAACTTTTTCTTCTATTCAATAAAAAATCAGTGATAATATCATCTTTAAGATGTTTTTTCTTTTTTTCAAAAACATATTTATTTAATCTTCTAAAAATTTGGGATTTTTTTTTTAAATTTTGAGAATCTTGAAAAGTTTTAATAATTAGATTTTCTTGTTCTTTTTTCTTATTTTGATTGTTATTTAAAATATTTTTAGATTTCTTTAAATTTACTGTAAGAGCTTCTACAGCTTTTTCATGTGTTTCTCTATTTTTATCTAATCTTTTTTCATAATCATTTCCGAAAGTTGCAAAAGCAGTATTAATAATAGAATATAGGGAATTATTTAAAGTTTTAAAAGCTGTTTCTAATCCTTTTTCAATTGTTGCTTGATTATTTCTATAAAATTCATCTAATTGAGATTTTGATGATTCACCTAATATATTATTATTATTTAAGGATGATGAAACTTCTTCTGACATTTTTTTTTATTTATATTTATTTATTCCCATTTTATATTTTAAATCTATTTTAAATTTTAATTTTGGAATCAATTATTTTTATTATAATATTATTTTCTTTGTGATTTTCAAAATGAAATTTAATTATATTAGTAATATTGTTCATTTTTCTTAGTTTAAATAGGGGAAAAAATATATGGACATTGATTTTCAATTTTTCACCTTTAATAAAGAATATTCTTTATTAAAATGAAAATAATACTTTAAAACATGAAAATGAAAAAAAATATAAAGATTATTTAATATAAGTTTTAAAAAATATAAGAATAAAATTTTTTGTTTCTTTTTATTAAAAAATAGTTGTTAATTTTTTAAAGTTTATTGGTAAATATAAAAATTAAAAAAAGAGTTAAATATTTTAATACACAATTATCATTTATGATATTTTTTTTCTTCTACATTTCTTTTACTATTATTATTATTATTATTATTATTATTTTTATTAATCTGTGGGAATTTTTCTATACTACTTTTACTCACATTAACACTTTGTCCTAAATTAATACTTCTATTACTTTTATTTTTACTAGCATTAATACCAAATTTAATTTTTAATTTCTCAATCTCCATTTTCAATTGATTATTTTCTTCTTTTAACTGAGTATTAGACCTACTATATTCATCTAATTTTTTATTATGTAAAGTTTGCATTCTTTCAATATCTTCTTTAATATTTGTTAAAGTATTAGCAAAATTTCTTTTATTATCAACTTCTTCAGAATATTTTTTATGTAGCATTTCAAAATTAGTTAAAATTACTTTAATATCTTCATCAGAATCATATTTAGATTTAATTCTTTCTAAAGCAGTAATAATATTAACATTATTTTTCATATTATAAACATAATTTTGTCTGATATCACTATATAATTCCATTGCTTTTAAATTAGTTCCTTTTCCTGCATTATTAATAATATCTTTAACTGTTATTTGAGATATTTTTTTTTCAAGAGAAACATTTTTATCATGAGAATTTCTAATTTGTATTCTTAATCTTTTTATAAATTCTTCAGCAGAAGCTAAACTTTTTTGAGTTTTAGATAATTCTTCTTTTAATATATTTTCATTTCTTTCTGCAATTGCTAATTTATCCCATAAATCTTTATTATTTGATAAATTTTTTCTTAATTTATCTAATTCATTTTCAAAATCCATTTTCTGTTGATATAATTGATTTTTATAACTTTCATGTAAATGTGCTATTTCATTTTGTAATTCTTCTATATGTGCTCTTTTTTTATTTAATTCAATATGATAATTTTGATTCATTGCTAATCCTCTATAAAAATTTTCAAAAAATTCTTTTTCTTGTGTAGTATCTACATTTGATATTTTATTTACTGATTCTGTTATAAAAATTGTTTTTTGCTTTAATTCATTTATACAATGATTATATTGGTCTGTAATATCTTGATTTATTTTTATTACTAAATTATTTCTAAAATTATCAAAATCTGCTTTCATATGTGATAATTGAGTATCAAAAGATAATTTTTTTCCTCTAAATTCATCAATGAAATAATCTTTTATATATGTTTCCATTATTTTAATATTATCTTTTAATACTTTTAATTGACGATATAAATTATCCATTTCATAAACTAAACTATTATTTGTTATTGCTATTTTTGCATTGGAAATTTTTTCTAAATCTTGATCAAATTCAATTAATTTATTTTTATAAGCTCTTAACCAAATTTCTAATTTTTTAATAGAAAAGAAATATCCAAATTTTTCACTACTTTGAGAAAAGTGATTACTTCTATTAATATTACTTTCATATATAATAAAATCTCTAATCATAACTTTAATTGCATCTTCATATTCTGTTCTACTTATTAATATTGCATTACTATCTGTATGTGTTTCTACTTCGAGACAAATATTTTTTATTTTATTTATGAAACTTTCAAAAAATGGAAATTTCCTATTTATGTTATCTAATTGATAATCATCTAAAAATTGAAGAAAATTACTTGAAAATTTATTTTTAAAATGATTTATATCTAAATCATTTCTTTCTATTGAAAATAATTCTTTAAATGCATTGTTTTCTTTCTCAATAAAATTAATTGAATTCATCATTAATTTATATCTTACTTCAACAAAAAATGCATTTAATATATTATTTGCTTCTTTTAAAAATGTTTCTACAATAATACTATTTTTCATTTTTAAATTATTTTCTCTTTTATTATCAAATACTTTATCAATTTTCTTTGTTATTTTTCTTTCATTTTTTCTACTTATTTTTTTTTCTTCTTCTTCTTCTTTTTCATCTTCTGAAGAATCACTTTCTTCACTTTTTGAATTTTCATCATTTTCATTTGGTTCACTTATTGCACTTTTTTCAATCCATTCTAAATTTATTTTTCCATGATGTTGTTTAATATATTTTTCTATTAATTCAAATTTTTTTGGAGTTATTGGAATAAAACTTGAATCACATAATATCATAAATTTATATTTAAATTCAGTTAATTTTATATAAATTTTTAAAAAATTTATTTTCTCTGTATCAAGTACTATTAAATCTGAATTCAATGTAGATTTTTCTATATAAATTAAATAATTTTTTGTCATTGATATTATTTTGAAATTTAAATTTCTAACTTCTGCAATTTTATTTTCTGAAATAAAAGGGAAATAATATTTAATATTATCATTAAATAATAAATCTTTAGTTTGTATTAAAGAGAAATTATTATCAGAAGGGAAATAATTTGTATTTTTTAAAGAAAACAATTTTAAATTATTATCTTCATAATGCATATATTCATGAAATAAATCATTATAATATTTTTTATAACATTCTTTTTCTTCAATATGACATTCAAATAAGCATTCAACACTTTTAAAATAATCTCTTTTTCCATAAAGGAAATTATCTTTAATTATTTTAGATAAATATTCAAAAGCATTTATATCTTCTTTTTTTAAAGATAATTCTCTAGCAATATTAAATATATGATACCAATGATATATTCTATAATTTAAATGTTGATCCATATATTCAACTAATTTTTTAGGAGTTTCTAAATATCTTTGAACATTTCTAACAGATTCTTCTAAATCTAACTTAATTCTATCAAAATTCACTCTTAAATTTAAATAATTTTTCTGAGTATCTATTATCTTTTCTACTATATTTAAAGGTAATCTTCTTTGTTCATCAAATTGAGGTAAAATTATTTTTTTATCTCCCCAAAAATCATCTCCTTGTTCCACTTGCTTAATTATTTGAATTATTTCCATTGGATTTTGAGTAAGACAAATTTCTATAAATTTCAAATTAATATCGTTAAGGAAAAAACAACAAATTTTTAAAAATAAGAAAACATTTGATTGATAAGAAAAAGCTTGTTCAAAAAATTTATTTCGACTATCTTCTAATTTATTACATAATTTTGGTGATTGAAAAAAATCATGAAATTGATTAAAAAATTTTGGATTTAAAACTTCCTCATTAAATCCAAAAGAATTATATTTACTATAATGATATAATTCATCTTCATCAGTTCTTTCATTTAATCTTAATATTTCTAAATTAGAAGGAATATAAAATTTATTAAAAGGATGTGATCTCTCATGAAAATACCAAAAATTTTTATGAGGTGTTGTACTTTCTAAAGTTTTTTTACAATTTTCAATAAAATGCATATCATTAACTTCGAATATATTATATTCTTTAGGAATTGATTTAATTAATTGTCTTAAATGTGTTGAAAATTTACAAGCTTGTAAATTTATACTATCTAAAAATACTTCTAAATTAATAACTTGAATATATGCATTTATTAATAATAATCTTTCATGTCTTGAACAAATATATTTTATAATTGGAGGTTTTTTTAAAAATTTAACTTTAGATTCTATAAATACATTATATCTTGCTAATATATTACTTCTATTTTTTTGTTTTTTCTTATTAACATAATAAAAATAATCTTTAGCTAATTTATTATTTATTTCTTCTACTTTTTTTTCTAATTCATGTAAAGAAGCAGCTTCATTTTTATTATTTTTTGGATTATTAATAAAAGAAAAAACATTAAAATTTGGATTTGTTCTAACAATAATTCCTTGATTTTTATATAAATTTAATTCATTAACATATTTTTCACTATCAAAGAATAAAGTATGATTATGTTGAATAGCAATTAACAAAAGGAAAAAATTCATATATTCATATGAAGTTAAAGTTTTTAATTCATTTAATCCATTTTCAAATAAATCAGTTTGAACAGAAATTATATCTTTAAAATAAACACAAGGTACTAAAGAAGGATCAAATTCTTCAATAGAAAATTTAGGAATTAAATTTTCATTTTTTTCTTTTAATACTTGTAATTCATTATGATATCTTTCTAAATAATTATTTTTTTTAGCATCAGTATCAGTATAAGGTGTCATACCAACACAATCTTTCATTGTTAAAATATTTTCATTAGTATTTAAAAATTTATCTTTTTGTTTTTCATAAATGTCAGCTAATAAAGTATTTTTAACAATTAAATTAAAAACTAATTGTTTCATTCTTGTAATTTCAATAGCATTACAATAGATTTGTAATTCATCAACTTGATTTTTAAAATCAACCCATCCACTTTTAAAATCATTCATTAATAAATTTAATAAACTTTTTTCTAAATCATCTAACATTAAATTTTCTATTTGAGTAGGATCTTTTGGTTCTGTTTGTTTAATAAAATCAATATTTTCAAAATCACTTCTTTCTAAAATTTGATGAGGTAAATATACTAAAATTTCAGGAGGAATTCTATCAATTGGAGAACTTAAAATTGCAGTTAAATTTTTTAAAGTATAAATAAAAGAATGATAATTATCTATTATTGTATTTTGTAAATAATATAATTTTTCAAAATCAGTTGAACTTTTTTTTCCACTTATATAATCTTTAAAATTTTCCCATTCTTCAATTAAATGATCAAAAATTGATATTTCTAATCCATCAGAACTTATAGAATTTTCAAATATAAATTGATCAAAAAATACTTTTGTTGTTTGTTTAATTAAATCAAATATATGTGCAATTTCTGATAAAGATTCAAAAAATTCTATTTCATTTCCTTTTGAATTTGGATCATCTTGTTCAAAAAATTTATGTGGAAAACCTTCTTCAAATTTAATGAAATTTATTTCTTTATTTAACACTGATATTACTTGAGGATTTTTTTCTATATAATTCATATATTGATTTTCTAAAAATGGATTTGGAATATTTAATAAAGATCTTATTTGATAATTTAATAAATCTAATGAAGTATTTGAAACTGAATATGAATAATTATTTTGTGGTTTTTTCTTTTTTTCTGTATCACTTTCATTTATTGATTCTATTAAACTTTCTCTTAAAGATTTTATTATTTCATCTTGACTTCTAATTAATTCTTCTGTATCATTTTCTAAAAAATTATTATCTCCTCCTGTTAATGCTATACTAAATAATTTTTTTAAATATCTTAATAATAATTTAACTTTATTATCTATTTCTTTTGCTTTTTCATTTTTTCTTTCATTTAAATTATCTAAATTACCTTCATCTGAATTAAATGAATCATTTTTATTTGAATCATCAAATTTTAATATTCTTTCTTCATTATCATTATTATCTATTTCTAAATTTAATTCATTTTCTAATTTTTTTTCTTTTTGAAGTTTAGTGAATAATTCAATAAATTCATCTAATTGTTTAAAAGCATTTTTTTCATCATCATTCATTTCATTAAGCATTTTTTTCCTTTTTAATTCAATAAATTGTTTAATTAATTCAATATCATTTCTATCAAATCTAACATGTTGAATAATTTCTAAAGCAGATTCACCTAATAACCAATAATATTTATCAATAGTATCATATAATTGTCTATTTTCATTAATTTCCATTTTTTTTTGATAATCTATTAATATATGTGTAAAAGCAGCTTTTTTTCTTAATAATTCCACTTCAACCATATAACTTGAAGTAAAATAATGATAATTTAAATCTAAAATTGGTCTTTTTGCCATTACATTTGTTATTTCTTTCATTAATTTTTTTTGTTGATAAATATCTGTTGTATTATCATATATTGTCATTAATTCAGAAACAAATTCAAATTTGGCATATAAGTAATCAAATTCATTTAAAAATAAATCTAAAATTACTTGAGTTCTATCAATAAATGGATTTGGTACTTTATCAGTATCAACTATTAATTTTTCTTTTTTTTGAATATAATAAGTTCCAATTTTACAAAATTCATCTTCTAATTGTTTCATATCACTTAAAGTTGCTTCATAAATAATATAATTTCCTTTAGCATCTTTTATTCTTATTAATTTATCTGAATATTCTATATATTCATCTATTTCTTCAAAATAACTTTTATTATATAAATCTTCATTTTTTTTGCTATCTATTATTCTTTCTAAAGAAGGTATTATTGGATTTGTTTTACTAAATTCACTTAATGGTTGAGTTACTATTAAATTTTTTGGTTTATTATGTTCATTAGGTATTGTTCTACTTAAAATTTCAGTTAAATTTCCTAAATCTTCATTTTTTTTCCATGTTCTATTTTCTAATTTATATGAATCTATTACTATCTTTTTTTGAACATATCTAAAATAATTTAATAAGTTTAAAATGTAAAATTTAAAATCCCTTAATTTTAAGAATCTAAGTGTCATTAAATATTTTAATAAATCTGAATCTATTCTATCAGTATATTCATCATGTGGATTTAATAAATTAGATTTTTTATTTCCTTTTGCATTATCATCATTTTCAATAATTTCAGCGACTAATTCTCTTAATTGACTATATTCATTTTCTTCTTTTTTAGAACTAATTAATTTAATTGTACTTTTAATTTTATTTGAAGTATTCATAGTATAATCTTCAATTAATCTATTTAAAGTACTTAAATCAACTTTTTCAATAATTTCTAAAATATATTTAAAGTTAGAATCAACATATCCAATTTCATTTAAAATTCTCATTTGATGAATATATTTAATATCTATATCAGGAAATAAACAAATACAACAAGTCCAATGTGAACTTTTAATATATACTTCACTTTTAAATGAAGTATGCTTTAAAGATTCATTTAAAAATTTATTATCTCCATTTACCAAAAATCCCTTTTCAACATTATATTTATTTCTTAAAATTTCAGTTGTTTTTGTTTCTAAATTTAAATCCGGTTTTTCAGTTGATTTTAATTCTCCTGAAATAATTTCATTAAATGTTAATTCATATGAATTAAATTTAAAATTTTTTGTTTGTTGATTAAAATATCCTGGATAAAATACATTTATACTATATGAAAAAGCTCTTCCTTTATCAATACTTAAATCAAAAGGAATATTAAAATATTCACAAAGTTCTTTTAAATAAGGTCTTATTTCACTATTTAAAGAAATTATTAATGGAGGATAAAAAATATCATATGTAAAATTATATTTTGTTTTTTCTCCTTCGAATTCGTTTTTCATTTTATAATAAAAATTATATTTGGATTTAAAATAATCTTTAAATAATTTTAAATCATTTGAAACACATCTTTGTTTTTCTGCTTTATAAATTGATTTAATTGTTTTTATTTGATTTTCATAGCTTTTTTTAAAAATATTGTTTAATAAAATTTTTGAATTAGAATAAATTTCCATTCCATTTTTAATTGGACAATAAGTAATATTTGGTTCAAAAGCTTTTAAATGAAGAGAAACTTTATTTCTATAAGTTTTTTCTCTAAAAAAAACTTCAAAATCATCTTTTCTTAAGGAATAATGAATTGTATCTTGTTCTTTTTTTAAAAAGATTGAATCTATTCTTTTTACTTTAAAATGCTTTAAATAATATTCAAAATCTTTTGAAGTTTTATCTTCTTTATTTAATAAACGAATAATTCTTTTTAAAGTTAAATCAAGTTCTGTATTTATTTTACCTATTTTATAATCTTTATTTAATTGGAATTTTTCATCAAAATCTTTAAAATTTAAAATTTGATTTGCTTTAGTTAAAATTTTTTCTCTAATATTATTTAATCGAAAATATTTTTGAATAAAAAAAGTTGTTAAATCTTCTTTAACTTGTTCAGGTTTATTTCTAAATTCTAAATCTTTCATTCCTTTATATTGTAAAGTATCAGGATATAATTTCATTATTTTCGGAATATCATCTTCTTTAGTAAAAAAATCATTTAATATTTTTTTAATTCTTTCATTTTGTTTTTCTGGTTCCAACAAATTATCATTTTTATTTTGAATTAAAGATATTAATTTACAATATATATCATTTGTTAATTTGTTTCCTGGATATACTTCTTTTAAATTATTTCTATAATTTGAATATACTTCTTCTAATTTTCTCATTATATTGTCATTATTATCAATTAATGTATCAAATAAACTTTTTTGTTTTTCTTCTTCTACTTGATTTACTTTATTATTTTCTTCTTTAGACATTTTAATTTGAAACTTCCAAAATAATAATTTTAATGTATATAATAATTTTATTATTTAATTAAAATAATTTATTAAAAACAAATTTCTTTATCTATTATTACAATTAAAACTATATTAGTTTAATTTTATATTATGCTTTTTATTTTCATTTTATTATTTAATAAATTTTAGCGAAATGACTATTTTAAGTTCTTATTTTATAAGAATATATATTAATTATATATATTTTTCCTATTTTTTTATAAAAATAAATTTAAATTGAATTGATTCTTGATTTTCACTTTTAATAATAAATTTAATTTATTTTTATTTAAAATTTATTTATATTGTTCTTTTTTTATAATTTTAAATCATAATATCTTGATTTGAATAATGAGAATGTGAATATTCATCATTAATATGATTTTGATGATTTGATTTTAATAAAACAAAATCTTCAAATGAAAATTGTTTTACGCAATAATGTTTACTTTTTTTTGGTTCAAAATTTTTCATATAATTATAATTTAAATCATTAGCTTCATCTATATTAATTATATAATTTGAATCTTTGTATAAAAAATTATTTTGATTTGGATTTTTTTTATTATTATTATTTATTTCAAACAATTGTTTTCCTTTTTTATTTGAATAAGAAGATTCTGAATAATCATCTTCTTTGCTATTATAATTAAAATCAAAATTGTTATTCATATTATTAAAAATATTTTTAAAATTATTTTTATCTTCTACATTTATACTAAGAAGAGCTTCTGAAAATTCTTTTTCTTTTGAAATATCTTTTTTTAAACTTGGATAATTAGCAATTTGAATTATTCCTAATATACTATTCATTTTTTCTTCTGATATTTGAACTTTATTTTTTTGAAAAATTTCTAAGATTCTATTACAAAGATTATTCTTTAAAAAAACAGCATTATAATTTTGAATATATGGATTATTCTTAATAAGAAAATTTTGCATATTTTTTTTTGAATAAAGAGTACTATATTTTATTATATAATATATTCTTACTTATAACTTTTTAAAGTTAAATTAAAATCATTAATTTTAACTTTCATAGAACCAATAAAATGAATCCTTAAAAAATCTTTTGAAGAAACATTATCAAAATGAATTTTTCCTGATTGTTGAATTTTAATATATTTATTTAATTCTTTACAAATTCCAGAAGCTAAATTTTCTATTTTCATTAATTTTTCTTCTAAAGAAATCCATTCTTTAACATCTTCTATTTTTTCTTTTATAATTTTAGATATTTGAACATAGAAATTTTCTAATTTTTCTTTATGAAATTTTTTTCTTCCAAAAACTATTTGTTTTATCATTTTTGCTTTTCTTTCTGGATCTTCTATCATAGGTAATTGCAAAATTAATTTATCAATTGATTCATTTTCATTTATTTCATTTTTAACTTCATTGTTTGATTGATTTATTTCATTTAAAATTTTATTTGATTTATTTGAATTTAAAGATTCCATTGAATTTAATTCTTGTGGAAATTTTAATTTATTTTTTATAAAATCATCCATTATTTCATTTTTTGGATAAATTGGATTTATATTTTTCCTTTTTTTTAATAAATCACAAAAATCATCAATGTTAAAATTTTGTTTTAAATCTTCTTCTTTTTCTAACATTAACCCTTTATTTTTGTCTTCATTTGGAGATAAAATTTTGGAAAAATTATTTAAATTTGTTTTTTTTGGAAAGTTTATTACTAAAGGAAAATTATTACTTTGATAACTATAAAATATCATATCACCATCAGTTTGTTTCCATTGAAAAGATTCGTTATTTTTTTTGATATAAAAAAATTTCTTTTCATCATTCATTTGAATCAATTTCATTGATTAAATTAAAATATGAATTAATGAATATATAAAAATAAAAAAAATTTTTTAATATTTGAATTAATTAAATGGGATGTTCTCCAAATACAAAGTATTTATTATTTTTATTTATAGAACTTTAAAAATTAAAGGGAAAGAACAAACAGAAAATGCAAATAATATAACAGGTAATATAGGAATTAATAGTGTAAGTTATATTGTTCCTTCAATGATAAATTTAGAAAATGAAAATAGTATAATTTATAATAAGAATAAAAATTTTGAGACCAATATAAAAAAATATAATAGAAAAAATAATATTTTATTTGAATTAAGACATAATAAAACTTTAGTTGATAGAATTCCTAATTTTAAATCTGAACTTTCTAAAATTGAAGATATGAAAAAAAATTTAAAATCAAGAAAAAAATCAACTGTAATTGCAAATCCAAAATTATTTAATTCATTACAAAGAAAATCAATAAATAAAGAACAGGAAAAAAAAACAAATTTAATTAATAAAAATAATTTATATTTATCTACAATAAATGAAAATGTAGATAATGAAACAGAAAAATATGATACTACACTTTTTCATTCTCCTCAACATCGACATATAACAAAATTAAAAATGTCTCCAACTATTGAAATCAGAAAAACTGTTTCAATTTCAGATTTTAGAACTAATATAAAAAATAATATTTTAATCCCTGAAATTTTAAGAAAATTTGATTTAAATGCTGAACATGATTTTAATATATCAAAAAAATGGTTTTTATATCAATTAAAAATGTCACTTCTTCAATCAAAAAAATTAATAATAAGTCATCAAGTAGAAAAAAGTTTTAATGAAAATATAAATAATATGGAAAAAAAAGATAATATAATTAAATCAAATTATTATGATATATTTACAAATTATTCAAATATTGAAATTCATCAAATGGAATCATATGAAAAATTTGATGATAATAATATAAAAATAAATCATTATATAATATTTAAAAATAAATTATTAGGAAAAGGAGGATTTAGTGCAGTTTATATAAGTCAAGATTTAGATTATAATAAAGAAATGGCAGTTAAAATAACAGAAAAAAATGCAAGAGCAAATAGAACAAAAAAGATATATGATTATGTAAAAGAAGAAATATCAATTTTAAGAAGACTTCATTCAAAATATATAATAGAATTTTATGATGTTATTGAAAGTAAAAATGATATATATATATTTATGGAATATATGAAAAATAATAGTTTATTAACAAAAATAAAAGATTTAACAGGATTTCAAGTTTGGAGATATTTTAGAAATTTATTATGTGCAGTTGAACATTGTCATGAAATAGGTAAAATAGTACATAAAGATATAAATGTAAATAATTTATTAATATCTGAGCAAGATACAATTAAATTAAGTGATTTTGGAATTAGTGTTATTATTGGAAATCAAGATGATTTATTACCTTCTAATGGTCCTTGTACTTATTCTCCACCCGAAAAAATATATGGCAATAATAATTATTATCATGGTAAATCTGCTGATATGTGGTTAGTCGGAGTCACTTTATTTCATATGGTTTTTAAAAAACCTCTTTTTTCAAATTTTGGAAATTTAACTGAAAATGATTATAAAAATATCACTTTTCCAAATAATATTGATGTTGATCCTAGAGTTACTGAAATTTTATATTCTCTTTTAGATTTTAATCCTGAAAAACGATTAACTATTAAAGATTTAAGAAAAAATAAATGGGTTACTCATAATGATGAATTTCCTTTACCTGATATTTATGATGAAGCATTGGAATATTGTTATAAGTTAGTTACTCAAAAAATTGAAAGAATTAATAAGGATGGTGATAATAAAAAAATTAGTGATGATGGTTCTATTTCAAATTGTTATGATAGTGATTATTAGGTTATATTATATTAATTATTAATTTTAGGTTTATATTTTGGAGAATATATAATGTTGGATAATTTATATATTGGGTTTTTGTGGGAGTAAAGAATATACATATTGAAAACTTGATTAAATTATTATGTAGATAATTAATTATATAATAAATTTATTCTTTATATTACTAAATTTTATTCTAAAAATTTTTTTTGAAGACATTATGATGATTTTTTATTTATTTAAACATTAAAAATCATTAGAATTGTTATTTACAATATAATTATTCATTAAAAAAGATGAAATTAGATAGAGGTTTTAAAAAGCAATGATTATATATTAAAAACAAATATTATTTTTTTAATCAGGGAAAAAATGAGTATTTTTAAAAATTTACATTTACATTTAACAAAAGCAATAAAATATGAAAAAGCAATAATTGACAAAACATTGAAAAAAATATATTTAAAAAACAAAAGAAATAAGAAAGATAACGAAATATTATATAACCAACTTCAATATTTACCATGTTTCAAAAATATATTAAGTAATAATATAAATGGTGAATTAATGTATTCAAATATAATAAATAGAATGAATATAAAGATTTTAAAAGGAGGAGAAGCATTATATCGTTGTAGAGAAAATATAACAAGTATGTCTTATATATTAGAAGGCAAAATTATTGTTTATAAAAAACCAAAAGAGTATAAATTTAATAAAAAAACTCATAAATTTAGATTTATTGATAAAATCGTTAATGCTTTTCAAAATGATTTATCTGGTTATTTTAATAAAATACCAGATTATTATATTGAAAAAGGAGAAAATTATGGTTTTAATGATATGAAAAAACAAAAAAGAGAAGTTTTAACTGAAGCTGCTTCTAATTTATGTATTGTTGGAGAATTAAATTTAAATGATTATTTTGTTATTTTCGAAAAAACAGAATTTTTAGAAAAACAAGATGTTTTATTATTTTTAGGTGGATTAAAAATTTTTGAAAATATATATTTTGATTTTTTTGAAAGAATATATAATAAAATTACAAAAAAAACATATAAAAAAAATGAATATGCTTGTTATAAAAATTCACCTTGTGATAGATTTATAATAATAAGAAAAGGTAGTTTTAAATTATATTTTAATTCAAAGATTAAATTTTTAAATTATTATGATTTATCATCATTTGATGATAAAGAATTAAGAACAAGTGGAAATACAAAAAAAAATTTAAATTATGAAATAAATAATACTTATGATGATAATATTGAATATCAATTAATAAATGTTGGAAGAGGAGAAATTGTTGGTGATATAGAATTTACATATAATATTAAAAATTATTTTTTTAATTTAAAATGTGATATTGATAATTCTCAAATATTAGAAATTCCTATTAATGATTTATATAGACTTTCTTCTAGACAATTAAGAGAACAAATTAAATTAGAAACAAATGAAAAAATTAAATTATTTACTGAAAGAATTGAAGAAATTAAAAATGTTAATTTAAAATTACAAACTAAACAAAATCAATATAAAAATATAATTTTATTAAAAATTAATAAATCAAAAGGGAAAATATTTGAGAAAATTGAAAAGAAAGAAAAAAATAAAGCTTTAAATCAAGTAAATAATAAAAATTTTAGGTTGTTGTATGTAAAAAAAAATATATCATTATCAACAGAAAAAAATAATCCAAAATATAATATTTCAAATCCAAGCACTGCAGTTTCTTCTAAATATTTAAGAAAAATTAAAGTTCCTCAAGTTTATGAATTTCACAAAATTTTAAAGAATAATCATTCAAATTCTAATTATTTAATTAAACGTAATCCTGTAATTAATAATAGATCTAATAGTGCTAAAAAATCATCTTTTAATAATATTAGTGAAAGGAATTTATTTGAAAATAAAATTAAAAGACAAGTAAGTACTAATTCTAAACATAGTGTTATTTATGAAAAAGAAAAAAAAAATTTTCCAGTTTGTTTTGAAATAAATAAAAAATTTGTAATACATAATAATACAAGTATAATAAGTAAAAGTTTAAAAAATATATTTATGAATCAATCAGCAAAAGATAAGAAAATAAAAAAAAAAATATTATAAAAATAAAATATTATAAATTTTTTAAAAACATATAAATTTAAAAAAACAATTAATTTAAAAAAAATGGATATTTCATCAACAAATACACATGATATATCAACAATATCAAAATTAAATACAACAAATATAAGTAATACTTCGAATGGAGTGAATGTAAAAACATTAAATGTAAATAAAGAATATTCAGAATGTGAATCTGCTCTTGAATTTTTTATTATTTCTTTATGTAAAAATTTAAATATAAATTCAAGACAATCAATTGCTTTATTATCAAATAATAGAAAATATTTAACAATAATGTGTTTTAAAGGAATTAAACAAGATTTTAATCAAGTTTTATCTTGGTTTGATGATATTAATAATAATTTAAATATATTAATTAATATTTTAAAAAATTTAAATGATGAAAAAAGTATTTCTATGTCTTTTGCTACTTTAGGAGTTGGAATTTATTCTAAATGTTTAGAAATTTCTAATATTTCTAATTTAATAATATATAATTTATCTAAAGAATTTGAAATGGATTGGGATTGGTTTAAAAATGAAGGTCTTGCTTTATTTATGTTTGCTATTGATAAACATCCTCAAATTAAAAATAAATTATTAGAAACTATTATTTCACTTACTAAAGGAAAATATAATACTTTTATGAATATTTTATTACTGGGAATGAAATCTAATCAATAATAATTTATGTAATTTATTAAATAATATTTTTCTTTCTTATAAATCAAATTATTATAAATTAAAATATTTTATAGAAATATAAACATAAGTAATATCAACTGAGGAAAATCATAAAAATACAAAATTTACAAACATGAGGATGGGAATTGGGCCCAATCTCATGGTTATTATAATCTAATCGAATAATAAAATATTTTTTTTTAAATAAATTTTAAGAGACATAAAATTGATATTTACTATATACTTTAATTTCTTTAGGTTAGTTAATTTTATTTAATTTTTTTATGATGAGTTTTGTTTTTTTCAAATTTATTATATATAAAATGATGCATTATACATGATTTTCCTACTCCAGAATCTCTTAATATTATTAATTTAAATTCTAAATCTTCAAAAAATTTTTTGTGACTCAGACATATTATATAATATTAATTATTTTTATATAGAAAAAAATGGAAATAAAGAAAAATAATAATTGAAAAAAAACAATGAGAGAAAAGAATAATAAATTAAATTTATGAATTAACTTTCTTAAAATTAATTTATAGAAGATAATAAAGTTGATAAAAAATATTATAATGTGGAAGAGGTGGGAAGGGAGATTTAAAGAATTGGTTGGGAATTGAGATTTGGGAATATTTATTTTATCTATGATTATACTTATTTATTTTGATTAAAATTATTTTCTTTTTTTTTCTCTTTTTTATATTTTGTAATTTTTGTTTTATTTTACTTGTTTAATAATTATTTTATACTTTAATTTAACTCTTTTTTTTTTTTAATTTTTGTCTTCTTATTTAGCCTCATTAATTAAAATTATTTTATAAAAGAGTTATTTTTTAGAATATAATTCCTTTTTTCTAATAAAGTACTTTTTAAAGAAAAATTAATGTATTTATTATTTAATTAAAAATTATTTTAATGATTGATTATAAAAAGAAATTTAAGGATTTAAAT